>CM060953.1:62556742-62633236 GCA_030765055.1 Mantis religiosa | reverse complement strand
TTGATGAGATGACTTTTTATAATGTCGCCAGTGTTTGTGCAATTAAATAACAAAACACATATTTCACAATCAAATATTTAAAATTAATATAAGGAGAATTGAATAGTTTTTTTATCCTAAACCAAGGATTCAGATTAAAGTTTCATCTCATCAATTTACTAATACGATGTTTATAAGTATAACTGCTAAGTATTATTCTTCTGAAACTATAATTGCGTCATGTGGAACAGTTTAATTAAATGACAATAAAACACTATACATATATTAATATCACAATAACTATTTTGGACAAAGGTCTGAAAATTGGTCTGTGAACTATTGTTAATACTACAATAATTTTGTTAAAGTTTCAATTCAATCCTAGAAAAATTGTAAATTTTGCGGATTTTCACAGATGGATATCCTTAAGTCATAAACTTCAGTTCATTTAATATTTGACACTATTTTAGTGCTTAGCATTAAGAGTTAATGATTTCTTGTGGACGACATTTTTTCTTTACTCATTAATAAATAGAATATTCACATTAAAGTATGCTTTCCAGAGATGCTTGTGCATGTTCTGCTATCAATCGCAAATTCTTCAGAATTATAATTTTATACGGGGTGTAACTTTATTAATGTTAAATATTTAGGATACCCTCTCCGAACAAGTAAATGAAAACGTATGCATATAATTTATTGCTTAGCTATAAGACAAAGGTGAAGCTTACAACTACTCGAAGTGGCTACCTGTTGCTATTGTGCATGTCATAAGTCTGCGCTTCAAGGTACTCTGCTGCCAGTTCCTGGGTTGTTTTGTGTTCGGTGAAGTTCAGTGTTGGAGCACTCTCAACATCCGCTACAGGAATCGTATACACAGGGACTTGGAATATCTCCAGTAGAAGAAATTCATTGGATTCAGATCAAGAAATCCAGCGGGCTATAAAATGAATCTCTGGACCAAACCATTTGTTCTGAACTTCATCATTCAAGAATTACATACTATCTGACTGAAATGAGCTGGGGCATTCATTGGGTGACGTTCAGAGGCATCATCAATTAAATGAAACTCATTTCTAAATTCAAGTTCTAAATGTCAATTTAAACATGGAGGAAATGAGTGGGATCAATGTGATCATCAGTGATTCTACCTCAAAAGCCCAGTTGTGAGTGTTAATAGACACCTCGCAAGTAAACCCAGCCTTATCAGTGAACAAGACGTGTGCTTATTTTTTCCAGCACTCATTTCCTTGTCTTACCGATTCGAGGCTGTTTACTCGTGGGATCGCTTCGGATTCCCGCCGCTTCTCTCATTGAGCGCTGCGGGTTTCCGAATGTTTTCCTAGCGGTACTGCTTCGAGTCGGAAAGACAGTCCGTGTCTGGTGTCGCACGAATGAAGTCCTGGGTAAGTGCTCCAGCTTTGCCTGTTGGATTTAATAATTTTTGTCTTAGTGGTCTTTTTGATAGCCTTTTCGGGAGCTTTGTTTGGGTTTTAAACGGGTTAAAGTCTGTCAGTTCCGAGACCAGAAGTTTGTGTTTTCAAGTTCTGGCCTTATTGGCATGACTGCTTGTTAAAGTTAAATGCTTTCCCTGATCCTAGTTAACTTGGTTAAATTCTTGTTTCAGCAAAATTTTTTGTGTTCACTAGAGCAGCTTTGTTAATGTTTGTGATGCTTTTGTTTTTCTGTGTTGCTTTAAGGGAACATATTGTTGAATATTCAACTATTTGTAAAATTTACAGTATTGAATTAAAGTTTGAATTGCTAAATGGGGCAACTTTGAGTCAGTTCATTGTGTGCCGTTCCCGTAACCTGGACCTCTGTTATAATTGTAAGGGTTGTAGGCCCAAACCAACATGTACCAGTTTAACTAGCGTTAGTTTTGAAGTGCACGGCCAGTGCCTGCCGGGCACAAGTGCACGTCAACAATTTCATAACCATAGCACAAACCTGCAACATGCGATGGCAGAAAGTTCTTGTTGACTCTAAGTCCGCCACATTTAATCCTTACTGCCATTGAATGTGATTCCTTTACTGCAAAGAACCTTGTGCAACACGATGACATCACGAACTAATTCTTCCGTACATCTCTGCTTTCCCAAAATCCTACAGCCCTCTCAAATGAGCCACACTCGCACAAGCGTTGGCAAATTCATGAGAGTGTTCGTGAACAAGGTGATCAAATGCTGTTGATGCCTTTCTGCTTAAAGCTCAAGTGCTCGTGATGCATGTTCATTTGCAGGGCCATACATATAATGCAAATTGGTATGTGTGATCATAGAGCACATTTTCTTCTGTATTCTGTGCATTACAAAAGAAAAAATCAAAGATTATGGGACAAGAGTTAAATTAATAATTGATATCAGTGAAGAGGCAAATCCTTAAATAATTCTCCAACAAAGGATTTCCAGACCCATGTGCATATAAACCTTCTTTATTGTTTTAAAGTTGAGAGGCATGCCTCCAAATATTTTGCCACCTATGAAGAAACATTTTGTTAAGCACTATTAATGTATACAATGAATATAAACAATATCAAACCAGGAGGTAAAGTTAACTTGACACAGCTGATTTGGAAACTTTATTCATATGCTTGTTTTTGCTTTAATTACACTTCCTAGAAGGTTGTTTGACTTCGCATCAAGGTAACACACCAAGGACTTCAAAACATGATCTCAGTGCCCTCAAGTAGCTGAGTTAAAAGCTGTGCACTGTTTCCATAGATCCCCAATTACAGGTGAAAACAGGCTGCTAGAGAGTTCAACGTTTATTATATAAAGTTTCATAAAAATTATATATTTCTTTGAATTACAGGGAATAACAACGTTGTTTCAACACTTTTCCTATAGAGTCGTTTAAATGTTTATTTGCTTCGTAAATAAACATTTCAAATATAACTCATTAGCAAATATAAAATGTTAAATAAATACTGCAGTATACAAATAGTGGTATTTAATTAATTAGATACGAAGCATTTATATAAAAACAGGTATTTATTTAGTGGAATAATGACCTACAGCAGTCAATAAAGTGTAAATGGAACGATAGAGCTTGTATTTTAGCTGTTTTTCTCTCATTATTGGCTTAAAGCTACAAACAAATAGGACTTGTGATGTTCATCGAACTTATTGTATTAAAAAGGAAAATGATATTACACAAGCAGGTAATTAAAGTTTTGTGAAATATAGGACAAAATAAATCATGCACTGCTTCACTGTTTAGCTTCAACTAAAAACTGAATATTATGACATACATATTAAACTCAGGAGTCTAAAAAGAAATGCTCTTAGAAATTCAGTTGCTAAAGCAAGATGTGCACCTTGCAAAAGTGTAGCTCAAAAGTTTTCTTGATTTAACCGTCCTGGGTTTACGTCAGCCATTGCTGCAGTAGCGTAAATAGACTTTGAAGTAGTTAGTATAAGCAGACAAAGATTTTGAGAAAGCTTTTGATACAGTAAACAGTAAAGCTCTAGTTTGGAAATTGAGGATGGAAAATATATAAAAGAAGTAGAGAAAATCTATGAAGGTGTTGAAGTTTTGCATAAGGTGGGGAAAAATGTATTTACGAAGATGACAGAACAAAAAATAGGCCTAAGACAAGGATGCAAAGTGAGTCCAATTTTATTTAATTTATTTATAGACGAGATAATAGACAAGGTTAAAGAAGGAGAGCAGTACTGTCCGGCAGTAGCAAACAAAGAAATTCCTGGATTGCTATATGCGAATGATTCAATGGTAGGCAATAAATGAAATCCAGAAATTCTGTGAAGAGTGGGGAATAAAAATAAACATAAATAAGTTGAAAGTTATGGTCCTCAAGAAGGGAGTTATACTAAAAAAGATGAAAAGTGGGTTCTAAATGGCAAAAGGGTAGAAGTGGTCAGTGAATTTGATTACTTATGAGTAAGGTTGAATAACAATGGAAAGTGGGGAGCACACAGGAAAAAAATTGAAGCAAAATGAAGGGTGGCAAAGAATGGGATAAGAATATGTAAATATAAGCTAGAAATGACAACCAAGTGGTTAGTGGAATCCAAAATGCAGTATGCAGTGTAGATCTGGGAGGGGGGCGCAGAGGTAAACAAACCGGTGGACCAAAACTACAGAAGGTTTTATAAAGAGCTACTAGGATTACCACGATCAGCACATAGGGAAGTAGCTTTAGTAGAATTAGGAAAGACAAGAAGAAATGGAATAATAATGGAAATAATAATAAAATTTGGTATAGGTGTTTGAGCAAAGAAGAAGGGTAATTATAAAATTATACATGAGACAGCAAAACAGATTAGAGAACTCAAATAGTTGGTGGGCAGAGATAGGAGGAATTATGGAAAAAATAGGAAAGGGAGATACGTGGAGATTAGAGGAAATGAATACAAGCGATGTGGGTAAATTGGTAAAATACAGAATAGAAGATATAGAAAGGCAGGAAATACGGGGAAGTCTAGATATGAAATCATTACAATTTTACAAGCAAATGACAAGAAATTGGGGACGAGAAGCATATGTAGATTACTGCAATAGGCAAGAGAGAGAAGGGTCAGCTTGGATGAGAGCAGGAACAATATTTCTAAGAGGGATAAGAGGTAAGGGAAAAGGAATTTGTGAATTGTGTGGGGGTAAAGAAAGCATAGAACACTATGTAACAGAATGCGAGGAGGTTGCAATGTGGAGAAAAAATGTCTGGTAGGAAAAATGGTAGAAGGTAGAGAAGAGGATAGTAGCTACAAAAATGTTAACGGGAAAGGAGGAAAAGAAGGTAAGAAGTATTGGTGAGTTCTTACAGCAGGTAAAAGAAAAATGGGCAAGAAGTGTAAACAATATAAGAAAGGAAGATGGGGGGGGGGGAGCAAAGAATGGGGCTAATTAAGTAACAAGGAGGCATGGAGGTTTAAGAGCTATCTGGCAGAGCAAAAGACCAGTATGTTATGTAAGCCAAGGTAGTAACAAGGTAAAAAAAGTAGCCTAAAGTTGCTAATTATATAATTTTGGAATTTGCACAGTAAATAATTCATTCAATTCAATTATATTTAATTGATTCTTAATGATGCGTCAAATGAAATATAGCATCACCTAAATTTCAAAATACCACAATCAAGATCAATCACAATCATTCAAAGAAAATCGAGAGCTATATTGACTGTGATTGAAAGTGACCAAGAAATTGATCACCAGCTCTATCTCAATACATGTTTGTTATAAAGGTCCCAAAAGGGGAAGGACACACATTTAGGATTTACCAATTACCGCCTGGTTACCAGCTGAGATTGGCACGTCCCTGATAATGGAAACGACCAACCTATCAGGTACTCGTACCTGGGTTCAGATTTACTATGCATAGAAACCGCCTTTCTCATTTGGTGTAACTTGGTTATGCGGATGCGCACTCCACTATAGAACATTCTGGGGCCTCGGCTTTCGCGCCACATAAGCACATACAAGAAGTCATATCCAATCAAAAGTGCAGGCAACAGCAAATGCTAGTACATACCATTTTGAGGACCATAGTTACCGTTCTGATCATATCGAGTGCGTTAGCGGATTAACAGTATAAACTCCCTCGCACACCTCAGACCCCTCTCGCTTTCCTCTGCTGCTTAGATAATGCATTGTACTCATTAATAAGACTCATTACAGTACTCATGTGCTGGGCTACATACTTTTTACCCAACAAGGTAGCTCCATGGAAACATTTGACTCTCATATACGATCCTTGTATTATGTTTCGGTTTCCACAGGGCCTTGAGGGCCATTATTTTTTGCTGTTTGTTTTATTCCCCGAGTCAGTATGCAAATCCGGCATGATTTCTATTCTACGACGAATTTTCTTCCCCTCATCGTTTACTTTGTTTATTACTTCAGAGTTATTTAAGAGCTGTGCGACCAGGCGATAGTGGTTTGTGTGTTGTGGCAGGACGGTGTAAGTTTTCAGAGGCGTATTGGGGACGTCTGATCTGTTCTTGGGACCCCGGTGTAATGTTCCTGTCATGTTGGAATTCTTAGGGATCCTGTGCACACTGTCGCCTGGATCTCGTCGCCCTTAGGTTCTTCCTTTTATCCCGTCCACCCAGAGTTCGCTATAGGCTATATGTGGTGCTGTAATACTCTACTGGAGACATCCTTTTCTGATTACTACCTCCAATTCACACATTCTTGGTTCACCTAACACGTTAAGATGCCTTTACAGATTTGATACAAAGCTGTGTGTATTTTATTTGCTGATTAGAAACCAAACTATTATAAACTCTGAAACTTGACTTTTTATAGAGCAACAATGTGTGATCCTCCTACAAATATGCTTCCAAATTTTGAGTTATAGTACAGTTAGAAGCTCGGGTGGTACACTTTACGAATCAGCTCGTTCAGAAAGACGCTTCAAAGTATATCAGCAATGCATATGAAAATGTACACGGCTTAAATAATAGTTGAATGTTTTGTGCATCACACATTTACTGAATTATTCATCAACATAACAAGCTCAGCTCTCCACTCTAAAACATCTAGCGGTCTAATGATGCGAAAGCGACCGAGCGTGGGGGAGAGAAAAAATGTATTTACTTTGTCGTTTTCTGCAACCTCATGAAATTAATGCACTAACTTTAGGAAAAAATTGTGTGTGCAAGCAGACAGTTTTAAAATGTCAGCTTTTGCATGGAAACAACTAATGAGTTGGAAAATTAGAGTTACCCTCTCGCCTGTCTACTAACTTTTTGAGGACACCTAGGTAACGTCAACAAAAACGTTGCAGATTTTGAATAATGCGCCCCCTTAGTAATTAAGCCATAAAACCTGCTTCTAGATGTACTATAGTTATTATTGCTAATGGAATTTGGAATCCTAATGTACGACTGAAGCATGTGCACCCACAACGTAGAACCTCTTTTGAGTCAAATACGAGTAAATATATTAGGCTTAAGATTACTACAGAGAGGATTCGGCACCAAAACCTGTGGTTCATTGTATCTTAGCCCAAAGTGGGGCACACCCAGGAGGAAGGATGAGGCGAGGGGAGACACAGTGCGGCCGACCCAAGGAGTCATGACAGCGCAGAGACACCTTCGGAAACTTCTGCCTTGAAAGAGACCACCAGATCAGAAATGATGTAAAATGATAATGGGGATGAAATGGAGAGACAGGACATTCGGAGGATGTACCTAATTAACCTTCCCAGCATTCGCCTGGCAATCCCGGAAAACTCTCAAGAAAAAGCCATAGGTCAGGTAGTTCGACCACGGGAATCCAACCCGAGCCTCCCAAATGTGAGCCACAGACGAAACCACCTGAGTTATTGCGCTCAGTTATTGAGTTTTATGTTAGGCGATGTGAAACATATAAAATAGAATTAAAATATTTTGCTTAAGGTAAGAAGGGAATTAATCATATCTGTTAATATAAATGTAATTTTATTGAACAATTCTCTTAGGAACAGATTGGGTCAGACTGAAAAATTCGGTGCCATGTCCTGGATTTGAACCACGGATCTCCCGGTCTCCGTCCGGTCGCTCTTAACCTTTGAGCTATCATGGCCATCGTGCCGTCATTACATTCAATTCTCCAACTGTTTCGTATGTTTCATGGTAAACTTACAGACTTTGTCTGACTGTATCTGCATACACACGGAAAGAACGATTATATTTCCAACAAATATCCTAATAGTGGCCTGAGACTAAGCACTTACAGAGTTAGTAAGTCATCACAAAAGGAATGTATATCTTTGTATACGAGAGTCCCTAGTAGTTTACCGGAAAACACACGAGTCAGTTGGAGAATTTAGTATCATGACGGCACGTTGGCCATGGTAGCTCAAAGGTTAAGAGCGAACGGACGCAAATCGGGAGCTCCGTGGTTCAAATCCCGGCCATGACATTGAATTTTTCTATTCAAATCTTAGCATACGCACGGTTAGTGTGGAAAGTACGATTAAATTTCCAAAAGTCTTAGGAACATTACAGTCTGATTTTTAAAGAAAGATACGTGAAGGTCATCAGGCAAAGGACGTGAAGGGTAGGAGGGGAAGGTCGTTGCTATGGAAACGTAAACAAAGGTTGCCAGATTGTTTACACTGGTGAATCACATACTCCTCAGGTCAGTTATCACTAGTTTTGTGCGAGAAACAAAGAGTTTGCTTTAGTATTCAGTTGCGTTGTGTATTGTTAGCCTACTTTTTGAAAACAAAATTAAAGTACATTGTTATGGGAGCAAGACTTAGTTTCCCAGAGCTCCTGGGAAATTGAAGCGCTGCCTGGTCGCGATATTTGCGCGCGAAATAATGTTGGCTGGGTACCTTGCCGGTTTTAGTGATTTTGTAGGCGTCTTAGTTACGCGTCCTCCAGGTCTATTTACGAGTATACGTTTTTTAAAAACATTTCGTGTTCAAGTGGGGAGGTATTACTAGTTACTAATAGAAGAATTTAGTTAGTTTTATTTTTTAAATTGGGTGTTTGATAGAACTCTCGTATGTATTAATTTCTTTTTTTAAAGTGTATGTGATAAATGACTAACGAAATCTATATGATCACGTTTAAAGGACAGTATAAAACATACTTTCAGCACAGATGATTCATTATATTATGGTTAATATTTAAATTATTGTACTTATTTAAAACTTTGTAACCATATATAACCTATGCATTTCGCCTTTCTATAGTGTTTTGTTTTACTGTCCTGTCAAATCAGGCACGTGGCACATAGTGGGACATAGCTAGTGATTTCATACCACTTGCCTGTTCCAAGACTACGTAGTTAATTAATTCACGTTTTGGACAGAAGGCACTTTGTGTTGTTCACACTGAAAAGCCGCCAACGTCTGAGTGGAAGGCAGTGCGAGGAAAACAATGCCGAGACGAGCGGAGGCCTTTTAGCCCTTGCAAACAGCAATAAGTCATCAGGGCCCTCTGGCTTCGGGATTTACCTGATGTTGGGTAAGTTAGATTAAGTATGGTTTGCGCGTGTGTGTGAATATACTTTTATTTCAGATAACGCTATTTTCGCGGATTACGCTAATACACTTGGTTTGACTCTTTCTTCCTCACATGAACATTATTAACTAAGTAGAATACTTAGTTGACGTCTGGCAATAAATTTCATGTATAAAAGTGTTGTTAAAAGGAAGGCGAGTGGATTCTAAGTGTTCAAATCTACTTTTAAACTCCGACATATGGAATTTGGAATTGCTACCGATATTCCCATCCTGTTACAGACGTGAACACATTTTGTTAATAGCAAAGTCTAAAATATTATTAGTAGGGCCCGGACGTAGTTGACCTAAAATTTATATAAAAATGAGCTATAAAATGCCCTTAAATACAAAAAGGGCACATAAAATGTAAAAAAATACCTAAAAAAATTAACAATTTCTTTCATAATAATAAATAACTATCACAGACAAATAATGAATATATGGTTGGAATAACCACATTTTAAAATTAATTTTCTTAGTAAATAATGCAATTATTGCTTCTAATAAATAACTGATTATATAGAGAGCAAGGTGGGTGTAAGACAGGGATATGAACTCAGTCCGGTGCTATTTAACCTTTTTATAGATGATATTCTAGAGGAGATTGCTAAAATTAGGGTTCACTCACCAGTTATTCATAACAAAGAAATCCCAGGGCTGTTATTTGCAGATGACTTAGTAGTTGGTTCTATATCTGTTGGGAGGGCTGAGAAGGGCAATTGAAGCAATAAGTAGTTATTGCCAAAAATGGGGGTTCAGAGTTAACGAAAAGAAAACGAAGATCATGGTTTTTAAAAAAAGGTTATAGATTGCGTAAAGATGAGAAATGGGAGATAAATGGAGAAGAAATAGAGATAGTAAAGAGAGTTGATTATCTGGGGATAAGATTAAGCTGTGATGGTAAATGGAATGAACAAAAAAAATTGGCTCTAGCAAAAGGTAAAATGGCCATGAGTATTGTAAGAGCATGTTTAAGTAAATTACCTGACATTAATGTCAAATGACTGGAAAGGATCTATACTGCTATAGTAGAATATAAGATGTTGCATGGGGCAGAGATATGGGGAGTGAATGAAGCTTGGTAAGAGGGGGACATTATTAACAAATCCTTCTGTAAATATATTTTGGGCTTACCGGTAGCTTCACCCAATGGGGCAGCACAATTAGAGTTGGTAAGACATTCAACAAGGGTTAAAATTTTCCCAAGGGTATTGAAATATCTATACAGAGTTGTCAATTTGAAGGAAAGCAATATTATCAAAAAATGTTTTCTTTTGCAGATGAGAAGCAAATGGGGAGAGTCTTAGGCGCAAAAAGTAAGGGAACTGATGGAACAGATAGGTATGGGACATATTTGGAGAAACGAGGAGTATTATTATAGGGGCTTTTGGAAAGAGGTAGAATTAAGGCTGGAAGATTTAGATAGCTAGGTTATATTTTCAGTGTAAGGGAGAAAATCATTGATTACATATAGGGAAATAAAGACAGTGTGGTGGAGGGAGAAGTAAATAGATGTGTTTAATAAGTCAGGGCGAGAAGGATTTGCCTGGGCAAGGACAGGAGTTACAAATTTGAAAGGAATTGGATATAAAAGGGATACAGGGAAATGCCGAATGTGTGGAGAAGAGGATATAGATTGGCATAGTATACTTTATTGCAAACAAACAAAGATATGGAGAGAACAAATTTAGCAACGAAAGTGCGACCGTTTTAGGGATGGGGGGAGGTATTAATAATAAAGAAAATGTTACTGGTAAAAGGAGAAAAGAATGTAAGAAATATAGGTGAATATCTGGGGAAATTTAGAGAGAAATGGTTAAGATTGATGAAGAATAACTAACAATTAGGGGCTGGAAAACTAGAACGAGGGATACAAGGGACAGGAGGATCATCAATACACGGAAAACCAGGGGTTATGCGTATTGAGACCGAGACTCGAGACCAGCAGGTAGGAAAAAATAAATAAATAAATTCAAAATTCATCAGGTCATTTTCAATTTTATAAAATATGAAGGAATAAATTACTGTACCCATTAACCAAAACATACCTTACTTAGCGCCAGTACACCACCGTGGTCATCTTCAAAATTATAACGAGTAAAGGAACAGTGGTTGTCAGCCTAAGCTGTTTTGTACTTTGAGAAACTTCACTTCCACATGTATTATAGGTGCATATTTAAAATGAAAAAAAAAAACACTGTCACTGCCTGTTAAATTCTGTTCAAAATTATCAGTTCTGAAGTTTTATACTCTGATATTAGCAAACTGTTTGGTATGCTTTATTTTTGTCCAACAAAAATTTTAGTTTCTGTCTAATTTTGTCCCCAATCTCACCTTTTACATTTTGTATCCTCTCTTCCGCATTCCCCACTAACTCAAATGACTTATCCAATGTCATGCCACTTTCATCAAGACAGGTTATAGTATCCGTAAAAATGTAACATTTGATATAATGAAGGCTAATTTAACTTGGATTTGAGTATTAGAATACAGACCCTGTGCGCTCTCAAGTGTCTTAGAATCTACCCTATCAAAGCTATATATAAAGGCCATGGGTCAGGGTCAGATCGGCCACGGAAATCGAGCCCTGGCCTCCCGAATGCGGGCTATAGATGAAAATGCCCAGTAAATTCGTGAAAAAGAAAGAAAGTGACCGGAAAATGCATCTAAATGTTAAAAATGACTTTATTATAAAAATTTGAAAAAATGCATTTTCATGACCTATAAAAACCATATATATAACGTATTTGTTCCAGAATGCACTTAATTTGCAATAAGCATCGTCTGTGACTTCTCAGAAAAAAGATGACTTTTCATTAAAATCCTAGTTATTAGTATAAAAACGGGGGTGTATTAGAATGATAAGTATGCCATTCACAGGACATTGCACACACATGGGTAAGTAGAACCAAACTGATCTCAGATGATCATGAAAGATATGAATCAGAATGTTATGTACAACAAAGAAGAAAAAATAGAGTGTGAAAAGGCCTAAAATGTTTTTAAAAAACTGCTAAACCATGGCTTTCCATTTCAGTTTTCCTTAGTACAGCAGAACCAAACGGACGTTTCCTTTTTCCGGTTTCAAACAAATTGTACTGCTATGTTTATATTGGACATCGTAATATTTATTTTTTGTCTCTAACCCTGCTCTTTCTTTTGTTCATCACAACAATGGGAACCACACACTGCATTATGGGATTGAATGAGAATGGAAAGAGAGAGAATCTTTTGTCATCCCCTCCATAGCTTCTTTGTTTTCACACTGCCTTGCAAAAATTGAAATGCAAGAAGCATATTCTAAAGAGACGCCACTTCTTAAGGGGAAGAGGCTGTTTGAATAATAACAGACTGTACTAAAGGCTAACTGAGAGTAGACTTGAGAATTCCGGTAGCAGATTGAGGTACATGTTAATTTAGAGGTTTAATTTAAAGACTGAGTAAACCAAATATTTAATTATATTGATTTAATTTAAAAATAATTCTGTTTTCGGAAATAAAATTAGTGCTTTATCATTTAATTTGAATTCAAGGTAAGGTAAGCACTAACAACGGGGACTTTGGCACCTCGATTATGGGCCTTTTGTACTCTTACCACACAAGGGGGCATCATGGTAGGGGTGGAGTGAGTTGGGAGAAGACAGATCTCTAACACTTTCAGATTAAAGCTCCCTGGTGACGTCACCATCCTCACTGAGTAGGCAGATCCCTCTGGAAGGCTTCATGTTCGGAAACCGGAGGGTGAGGTTTATATAGAGAAAGTATCCTTCTTCCGTGCTATGCAACGCCTGAATAACTTACCGAGACCTGAAAGAACGAAGCGGATAAAGTGAAGTGAGAATGGAGGTGAAACAGTGACAGAGGGGATTTTTGAGATGTAATGAATCTGCCAAGCATCGCCTAGGGAGCCGGAAAAATCCTCGAAAAAACCCATGGTTCAGGAAGATGGGGCACGAAATGACGGGGCAACAGACGTTACCGCCTAGACCATTGCATTCAGTTGTTTAAATTTAAACAGTAGTTATGTAGACAAGAAATTTGAAAATGAAAGGCTGATATTTAAATGAGTTTGTCGATAATCAGGTGGCACTACCATAGTATAGAGAGAACATAGAGTACATGGTTCAGAAAATAATTAAATTATGAAACTATCGGTTCTGAAAAATAAAGAGAGAATATATTATTTTTGGAGCGGGTACAGCATGCGCCTGGTCTATAGAAGATAAAAGTAGTGGATAGCTTTGAAGTTGAGCTGTATTATTGGAAAATCTCTCACTTGTAAGAATCTGTCATACGTATGTGGCAAGCAGAAGAGAGAAAAAACGGCCTTTGTCGTAGAGAAACACACATTTTAAATGTAGTAATGATGGATGTACTGCGTAGTAGTTGCCATGTCTTTGGCATACAAGTTCCTAATTAGACAATGCAGGGAAAAGTGGAACAAGATAAAACGCAGTGGCAAGGCTTAAAAAGAGGACGCTGCAAAGCCATGCCCTTGTTCTGTGGATGTTAGACAGCAGATTGTCCAAGTAGATCCTTTAATGGTCAGCATATGGGCGAGGACTCCGCATCTGATGCGGTGGAGCAGGGAAGAAAATGCATAGAGGAATTGTAAATGAAGACGCTTGCAGGGAACAGAGGATTTTAGAGGAAGAAAATAGAAGGCCACGCCTGAAAAAAATTAAAAAGGAACTCAGAACAATAGCTTATATAGATTAAAACAATTCTGACTTTAGTCATTCATAATTTAGCGTATTTCTTCAGGTATTGTGACAAAGACGAAAAAACGAAAAGAGTTCCCTTCAAACGTTTTTATTTTCACTAAAATCATTAAGCAATGCTAACTTGTAATCAGCTTCAAGACGTTTCTTTAATTGTTTATGTCTGTTGTGCTGTTAATAATCTCTAACGTACACACCGGTTCAGCTCTTATACGGAACTGCAGGCCGATTCCGAACACAACTCCGATACTCGCACGTAAACTGTTTTGCTGCCTGTTCCACCGCCCGCCGATTCCACACCACGCAGTTGCACCTACTGCTCGTGAACTGCTTTCTGCACTGTTCCACGGCGTATCGACTCTTTACCATGGAGCTTAGAGCGCACCACACTTCTCTGCACAATTCAGCTGACTGATTTGTTAAGTGCTTCACTACACCGACTCCTGCGCCAAACTTGTCGACTTAACTCGAAACCCGAAACGTAAGCAAACTTACAACATCTGACACTGCTGTTGTCAGGTTTTGTATCGCTCTTATATACCCTGCGGGTGGCAAGAAACTTCCAGCAATGGAAAACTTTCGAAATATAGTCTCGAACGGTCATTCTAGCTTCTAGATTCGTAGCATCAGTGGCTAACCTTGAAGGCACGTCCTCTCTCGCTATTCCAGCAACAGATAACAGAACCGTCAATTCTTTACAATATTTGTAGGAGCTAATTTAACCTTCTTCCCTCAATACTTCTTAGGGATTAGAAGTGGGAGAAGAGCTCTAAAACAAACTGATCAAATGAATAATGGAGCATATGTTTGATTTATGTGAATTGGCTTTATATTAATTATAGTTGTAATAAATTTAACTGCTCTATAAATCTCGATATCAACCCACCCAAGTGGATAGCAATGGTGGCAACGTGACAGTATATTAATCGCTTGTTGCTGAAGAGATGAAAAGAGAACATATCAATTGCTTATGCAACTCTTGTGTACTGAGACAAGGAAGTCACAATTTTATGAATTTTGTTTTTGAGCTTTCGTATTAACAAAAGCATTTTGTATGCTTTTCATGGTGTTGTAATGCAAATACAGAACGATTAATGGAAATGTGAAATACAGCTCAGCAGTTTATCAGACTTTCTTATCCACTTCAGGTTCTACCCAAAGCATCTCCTGCCAGAATTTAGCAGTTTTCTTTCGCTATAATCCAAATACCCCTGGAATTAATACAAACATTGCCAAAACTGGTAAAGAACTGTAGTACCTAATGCTTTCAAGCGCTTCACACAGTTGTATCACCAAGTATGAACAGCTTCATCATAACGCTGATTTATTTTCTTTTTAAGATCAATTTTATTATTAGTGTCTTTATTTCATATTTAAGTAGAATTGGGTCTTATCCTGCTGTATTTCCCTAGAACCTTACATAACATTATTTTAATTTCATTTTCATCGGGTAGCAACGAAAATATTTTCATTTTAATTTGCTTTCTGATCCTTGATTGACTTTAGATTTACTTTGAGAGCGTTTAACTAAATGTGTGAACTACTCCTAGGTGGACCAGATGTCTCGTGTTGCATTCTTAGTTGGAGGATGAGAATGTTTCTTTATCCAGAATAAATTCCATCCTTCTTAGTCTGGAAGTAAAATACTTATAGTCAATACCAATTGGTTAAATACCAATATAAAAACGTAATTTAATTTCAGTTTTGAAGCAAATTTACAACTTTCGTGACTTCACTCGTGTTGTACTTTGGGCATAAAGTTTCTCTCTCACCAGCAGATACAAATTGCGATATTTATGTACAAATATTGGAGAAATGAAGAAAATACACAATGTTTTCACTGAACTCAGATGTATTTGTGGTTTCAAGGCTGACACGTACATTCATACGTAGAAACTCCATTTTAATTACAATAAAATACAATATGTTTGAAAATGACTTTTAGATCTCTTTTAATAACATGAGACATATATATATACTTATAATAATTTGTAACATAAAAATTCACTTATTTTATAAGAGAATGATGAAAGTTTTCTTATTAATTGATGAGGATCGCCTACTCTTTGAGGCTTCAGCTGAAAATGCGAAGAATCATTTCACGAAATCGCTATCATCATCAATTAATAAGAAAACTTTCATCATTTTCTTACAAGATAAGTGAAGTTTTATGTTAGAAATTATTATGTTTGTATGTTTGTTGCTTCACTGTCAATAGTTTCATAGCTTACGTATTTATGACATAGAATTTTGTTGTGTTGTATTCTATAAACTTGTACATTTTCAAAATGTTCTCTTCCCTCACAGTGTACTGCCAATGACATGGCTGCATCAATACATTTGTTATCGGTGGAATTTCTCTTCCTTTCGCACTGCTCTTACAGCATTCTGCACCATGCCATTGACATCTAACTTCGCAGGTTCCTATGATTGTTAACTTTGTTGGTAGTTGTGTAACTTTTTCAATCCTGCAATGTCGCTGAACCTCAACAATACTCTTCACTTTTCCATTATCATTTGAGTACCCACTTGTAACCCGACCAAGGCGAGTGCTGTCCTGCCACTTGAACGTGCTACGCTTGTCCGCTCTTTGTATACGCCGGTTCCGACAACGTGAATGGTAACAGCTCATAGACATTCCGTGAGTGTTATAATTAAATAGGGAAGCTCAGGCAGTATATTTAAAATATACAGGAGAAAGTGCTTAAGGGGAGCCAGAAAGGCATTCTGCAGTGAAATTTCATAAAATAAGTTATTGCCAAACTCTAGAAGCGAATACGATATTTATTTTCCTGTCCCATAGTTTTAAAATTCCTAAATAGACTCAGTTTGAAAAGGCTGCACAGTGTGCCACGCCCCCTATTAGCCATTTGTAACTGTGCTCTCTCCTTGATTGTAACCTTATTGAAGCTGTATTCCAGAGCACACCCTTATTAGGAAACGACGTTCTTGTTTTTACTATTAATATTAATCTGTGCATCTGATCTTAATTCTTCCATGCTTTGTTTAGTACAAGTATGTTTTGAATTACTAGTGCTGTTTTCAAGATGGGAAGAAGCAATAATTTTGGTGTAAAAATCGGCATGGAAACCAGTATAAATAGTTTAAGTAATACCGATTGCAAAATTAAAGAGTTATAACCCCTAAAATATAAAATCGTAGTAACACAATGACAACGTATTGACTGTGTCAAACCCAACCTCAAACAATGGCGATGAATGTGAAGCGAGGAAAAAATTGGTTTCTTCATTGTGTAATGCCAGTGATGACAATTTAACTAAAGTAAATAATGATATTAGATCAACAAGTTTTCAAAATAAGACCTGAAGCTTTCCTGGCGACGAGTACGCTCACTTTCTTCTCGGGCAGCCAGCCAGGTGAAAAGATGATTAGACATCAACGTTTCGGGAGTGTACATCTCTTTCACGGGAGACGGCCATCTTGGCAAAATGCAACCGTTACTGGGAGCGTAAAATTAAGGAGGCTTTGGCTATTTCCTCTGAAAGGAGCACGCTTAATCGTGATGCTGGATTTCAGTTCAGCTCCTCTTGGAAACCGGCCTTAAAAATGGAAATCCATCGAATTAAGAGGCAAAGATCAATACAGCTTGATAATCAAGTTAAGTAATTACGTTTCTTTGACACAATTTTCTATACTCACGTCATCTCCTGACCTGGCATTTAATTTACTGAAAACAGTCTTTTGTTCAGTAATGCGACTTTTGATAGTGTTTTGTCTTTGTTTATAGTTGTGTTATATCCAGTATTTCATTTGAGGTTATAACATTTTATAAATATCCTGATGATGGGAGAGATGTACACTCCCGAAACGTTGATATCTAGTCATCTTTTCACCTGGCTTGCTGCCGAGAAGAAAGTGAGCAAGTTTTCAGTTAGTAGATATAGATACTTTGTACAGTGTACATTTTGTGAAAATGAAAATCCTCATCAGAGAACACCAAGAAACGAAATGGATGATTAGCTACATTATCACTCAGTTGCCATTTGAAACATCCAGAACTATTGAAAGTGGTGCAGAAGTAAATGTACGGTTTGCTTATGGCGCGAGAAGCATAGGCAAGTGAATTGAGGCAATTAAGACATTGGCTGCTGTTCTCAATTTACTGCCTCCCGAAAAATTTAACAAAATAATTAATAATGCCATACAACATGTGACCATAGAGTCTAGGAAGAAGAGGAGTGAAAAACGAAAGAGGGAAGATGCTGATAATGAAAAAGTTGCAGAATATGGATCTGGGGAAATTCTGAAGTGGAGTTCCAACATAGCAAAACTTTAATGCTGTTTTTCTCTGTTTCTTTTTATAACTTTGGGTCGCCCATCTATAAAACTACTTTTGATACAAGTATAATTATTTTTCTGGAATTAATGTAATACTTAAACTGTTTTTAAAGGCACTTGTAGAAAGATATGTGAAAATTTGAGTTTAAAAAATCTTGAATATTTTTAGAAGTAAATTCAAAAAATTTATTTAAAAAATCACTAAACCTTTATTGAAACTCCAAAATAACATCGATTATCTTTAATGAATTGAGAAATTGTTGTAGAATAAGTAGGTAAAGGTTTCAAATTGATACGTTCACTGCTTCTTGAGCTAAGTGTACCACAAAACTCTCATTTTAACATTGGTGAGATAGGCTGTTTCCCTAAAAATACCAATATATAGAAATTAGAAACTGAAATACGCTTATTTAAAGTATAACCCGGCCAAGGCGATGACGACGCGAAACGTCACGAGATGCTGTACTGCCTGGTTTGCATTTACTAGCTCGCCATGTATTATTCACGTGCAAGTGGTAGAACGTAAAGGGAATAGTTTACCACGAGCAAGTTTGGCGTGTTATTTATGATACCATTAAGTTTGTGACGAAAGAAGAAAGATAAGAAAATACCTGCTGGTATTTAAATACGAGGTGCTACATGTAAATTAGAAAGAAGGATATGCTTGAAGATAGTGGGGTGAGCAAAATTAAATCACATCACAAAATTGGCCCACCTCCTGCAAGTAAAATTGTTATGCACACGTGCAGAATTAAAAGAAAATATCAGGAATATTATAAGGTAAAAAAGAAATTCCTAAACTGTGAAAAATACTGAACTTTTGGAAGAACGAGATTAATTTCTTTGGGTGTAAAGAAACGTTTAGAAAAATGATAAAATCCATTGGATGCCGATTTAAAAAGTGTGAAATAAAAGAAGTATACTGAGGCAACACTTAATATCGTGGCTCAGAGAGCATCATATCTGTGCCAATTCGACCTCTCTCCCCACAGGATACACATAGGATTATCATCTAAAACCTATATGAACATGATTGGTGACCATCACTGCAGAAACTGTGTCATGATAGTCCAATAGTTGGATTTCCTTCCTGATTGGACATTATGTTCTTGGCACAGAACGAGCGCTCCTGGCGACCTCAATGTGAACAAATGTCACACCGTGGACTCAGGGCCGTGAGTTGCAGCGACAGTGTGTGCGAGATCATGAGAAGAGAAAGTCGGCTTTGGCCAGGAAGGTGACAGAGGTGGTAAGGTGCGCTTTCCACAGACATAATTTTTGGCCTATTCAAAATTTTACTTTATCCTACAGTTTTAGGTGAGTAATATTAAGCCTAAATTATCCCTAGTTTTTGTACCAACACCTACGGAGATTGTGGTGTGGGACATTATAACTCTCCTGGAAAATTTGTCAAATGGGTACTGCCGAAAGATGTAATAACTTATCATGAATTGAGGCAAGCTAAGGGCATTATTATTTTTATGTAAATCAGTTTTTGTGTTGGAAGAGAATTACCAAAAACGTAAAATTGTATTTAATATTGTTGTGGACCAGGATTGTAAGGGGGGTGAAAGACTTACAAACCTAATCTGCAACTGGGGGTGTAGCTACTGAAAGGGTAGAGCGAAAGAAACATCTAAGTAAAACTGAACTGAATAACTATATTTCAAAAATACCTAGTATTTCTACAGGGCACTCTCTGGATCTGGAGGAGATCAGGGGCGCTTTGGTAACATTTAAATACATAATAACATAATGCAACTTTACCTTTGGCGATGTGTTGTTTGTATGGCTTGAAACTTGTGTGACTGTCAAAAGGTGTACGATCTGGTACGCCCTGCTGGCTATCTTACTCGTGGTAGCACTTTGAAATAAACTTTTGTCGATTCTTACAGAGACCAGCAGCAAGTCCCCTCTGAAATCTCTGTGAAGTCTCTCCCGCGGGGGTTAACTCAACCAAGCTTAAATAGGGGTCCTACCAAAAAGCCAGCTCAGCGATTCCCACGCTAACAGTTAATTTGCACCATATTGTGAAATCATTATTTGCATCATCGAGAACATGTTTAAACCTGTTACTGACCAACTAAGCATTATTTCCCTTGATCAGCAGGATGTGTGATTCATTATTTAAAACTTGGAGAAAAAGTTGAGGCCTGTTACAGGCCACCTGTGAATTATTTCCCTAAGCCAGCAGGATGTATGATTCAACAGTCCAGAGTACATGTTTTGCTAGTCAGCAGAATTTACACTTAATCATACAGATTTTACATACAGCTGTGCCCAGACTCAAGGCATCGAAAATAAATGTTAAAAAATAATGATTACAGAAATTTCCAAATCTTGCTCAGCCTATACACGCAACAATATCATATAATTTAACCTTACCACAACATTTTGCATAGCGTCCGACCCACCATCCATCCTAGAAGTTACATATCTTAGAACTTAGAAGGAATGAGCACCGGAAAAATAAGTTAGTGAAACTTTATTTTACATACAGTACATTATTTCCACTGTTAGCGGATGTCCGGGTGGTGTATGCAAATGACAATGCTGAACAGTGTCTTCTTATTGCGTACGGTGACTGGGAGATTGGGATTTATTGCATATACTGGTCTCATTTACCATTCCAAATCCAAAACATTTGACGAAAACTATTTCAAATGGGTGCAAAACCAACTGATACCTAGATTACCACAAAGTAGCATTTTTTTCATTGACAATGCTCAGTATCACAATAGAGAAGACGATGAAATGCCCTCGATCACAATTTAAAACCAGAAATACAAGAATAGTTGCGGAACAACAATATTCCATTTAACTCGGAAATGACAAAAGCAGAACTTCTCATTCGTTCAAAATAGTACAGACTAAAGAAAACATCTCCATTAACAAATTATTCGCAGATGTTGCCGTTATAAATCTGTTTTCATCGAACGACAAATGCACCGTCGTTTGTTTATACACATGAACGTATTTCTATCCATTGCTATCCATTGCTTTCGGAATTGTAAGCAAGAAGACTTGTATTTCTCATTTTGTTGTTGAAAAATACATTTATGAAATACTTGAACATAGTTTTGAGACACAGTGTATATATAGAAAGTTTCGCTATATTATGGTAGCAGACGTTGTTTCTTATATTGTTGACATGATATGGCAAAGGAACATTAATAAATTATTATTGCCCGCCTCTGTGGTGTGGGGGTGCTTGCCTCACATTCAAGACGTCCTGAGTTCGAATCTCTTTCAGCGGAAGTTACCTGGATAAGGTTATTTTCGGGGTTTCGCTTATCCTGAAAGATGAATGTTGGTTAACTGTAAGCTCTATGGACCATGAACTCATTTGAGTATAATTTCACTAAATTCATTCATCGTCCGATGTGACCTATGTTGGAGGATTTAAACGGAGTTGGTAATGCTGTGTACAACATTGGGGCTATGCACTCATAATGAAGGTAATCACAGCTAGTTTATCAACTTTCAAGGCCAGTATTAATATAAAATACTTCAGTTGGTGTCGTTACCTAATTAGTCTACGTGAAATGTATCTCGGTATATTAGATTTTAGAGTTTAGTCTATTACACCCTTGGGGTAAAGCCTCCTGTCAATGGCAGGTCAGCTTAAATAGGCCGCGCCGTGGCTCAGTGGTTAGACCGCTTGGCTCTCACCAAGGCGGCCCGGGTTCGATCCCAGGCGACCGCAAAGTGAGATTTGTGGTGGACAACACGACGCTGGGGCGGGTTTTCTCCGGGATCTCCGGTTTCCCCCGCCATCTCATTCCACCGGTGCTCCATTTTCATTTCATGTATCATCAGCGTCATCGCCTGCGATGCCGTATGTAGTAAAAGCGGGCGTTAAATACTACACATTTCATTTTTTCAGCTTAAATATACTCGGTAGCGGAGATACTTCTAAACTAGATTAAATGGTAAAACTTTCCGAAACATAGAATTTTTAGTTTTTTTTACAGACTTGTAATTTGCAGCAAATATACGACAGTCTGTTTATGTGCAATCCAATGATTTTTATGCTTACAAAGTATATCCATTTGAATTTGAATAGATTTGTCAATGAATTACATATTTTTAACTAAAGGAACCATTTTCACGAAAGGTGTTTAAAATGACTAAATGGAATTCTAATGTTATAAAACAAAACACCCGTGGTAGATTTTATTTTGTGTGAAGATGTTTAGTTACTTTTAATATAGATTGTATTACTGATACCATAATCAAATAACAGTATATATAATGAATAAGAAATATTTGATATCCTTTAATAAATTATATTATAAAATAAAAATAGATTAATGAGCCTGGAACGCATGTACGAGCTTGTAGTTTTTCAAATTTCAGACCTGATATCTTAAATTACTTGAGGCAAGTTATTAAATTTAACATTAAAGACTTAAATGTTTTAAACTCCTGTTAAGGGAAGGAATTCAACATTTATAAGCTCAAATGTAGGTTCAGTAAAGTAACGATTTGACTGTGTTCAATAAAAGTATAATACATAAAATTAATAGTCATATAACCACAAAATATCCTCTCTACGTTTTAGATAGCAATGATTTCGTATGTAATGACAAAGTAACTGCTTCATATTTCAGGACTGAAAAAAAAAAACTAAACCAGTTTGGCGATTAGGCTTTTTTGATCCCTCTCAATGCATGGTGGCTCTGTTCTCATCTTACTCCGCGTTCTTATCTTTTCTCCATATTTAATCCACATTAGCCAGATATAGGTTATACACGGTGAGGATATCTCACGCGCTATTCCTAAAGAGGAAGGGATAAGGTGAAGAAACTACAGGGGGTAATGGCCGCAAGTTCTCGCGAAAGTCCCTGGTAATTCCAGGCTCAAAGACCAGTACTTTGCTGAAGCTTCCAAGAGAAGATGACGAAACACCCGTCGAACAAGTAGTCCTATGATGTCCACAGGGTGTATTTTCCTATGAACAGTATCGGCGTCACCGCCAAATGCTATAATCTTTGAAGTACACTTGAAAACTCAGCATGAAATGAAATGAAAAGGAAATAGTGAAAAGGAACTCGTGGTAAATCGGAAACCGCTACAGCATTAACCTATCAACCAGGAAAAACGCACAAAAACACAAGGTCAGACTGGACTTTGAACGGAAATTGTACCGGAATTTCTCCAACGCGAGGCTCGCGTTTTACCGTCGAAGCTAGTGGATAGGTATTAGGAAAGGTTTAAAACTCATCTTTTTCTGTGCACAGCAATATACTCTCAAGTTGTAAAAACCTTAAAAACTGACCTTATCTTGTGCGTAACAATACATTTTCAATTTGTAATTTTATTTTCTGCACGCATTTTAATAAGTGTATTGTAATTTCTCAACACATACAGGTTTTCTGTCTATTCATATTATCTTCAACATGTTTACTAATAACAGCTTTCTTTCAGCTATTTCCATATAACCACCAATAACTGAGCACTCCTCGAGCACCGTGTGTGGCATGTGTGGAGTAAAGTGCCGAGCGCTCGTCCGTTTTTCGCTATCCGTCGTGCACGAACGATGTTCATTACTATTGCGCCAACCAACTTGCAGGTCTCTGGCTGTCGCTTTCGCTAAGATTTTCCACACCACTGATCTGTTTCACTGTATGTGTCTAGAAAAATGATTAATTAGGGAATTATTTTTATAGACTGCATTTTGGAAAATCCATTCGTAATTTGACAGTGAGAGTTTAATGAATTAGTATCCAATTTTTTGTATGACAGACATTTCTTTAGCTCGTAGATATTTTCATTAACAGAAATAAACTAAGAGAAAAACTACTTTTCTAACAGGCCCATTTCTTCTGCAGGGTCGAAAGCTCATAATTGTTGACTAATATTAAACATGTAACCACAATTCAGAATATCTGTTATTTTACATTTAAAATCACGTACTACAACTTAAAGCTAATTGCAAATCACCAATTATATCCAACAACACGGATATACAGAATACAGCAAAAGTCGCTTAACCCAGACCTCTTTAACCCGGACCAGTTTTGAGGAAAAATGTTTAGCAACATGAAGACTTGTTTTACAGACAATAAATTGTTATTCTCGGTAGATAAATACATTACTGGAATTCTCTTGCCAGCGGGAGAATTCAGTGCACTCATCCCACCTGCTTGGAAGACAAACTTTGGTAAAGCATAGCCCGCTCACATCCCTTTAAGCCTCGGCACTCGTCAGCTGGAGTGTTATGACTAAAAGTTACAGATTTCTCCACTACCCACCGTATGGAGCTGGCTGATGACCCCTTTGCAGCCCTGTTCCAGCTTACAGCTGCAATGTGTTGATATTACAAACGCAGAACTTTCCGATGCAGTGGTTTACAGGTTAGGAATTTACGTTTTTCAAACACTTCCGTAGTCGCAGAAGCAATGCACATTAATATCACAGGAATATAATGTTTGCATAACAGTTCACTTTGTAGTTCTGAATGCTTTCAGTTCTCTGCACACACAAGTTAAGAACAATGTTGCATTGCTGGCACTATGTATTCCTCTAGGCTTTTTCTCACATATACTTTAGGTAGCTTAGGTACAGCAGTTGTTATAGATTTCTCTATAACTGCCAAAAGAGAAACAAACTCTGGAGAAGGGTAATAGAATGTGAAGTTTTCGTCCCTTTTGAATATTAGATTTACAAGGGATGTTGTACACTTGGCGGTAGACACTTTAATAAGACAGGTGGCACAAGAGAATTCGGCCGCTATTTTTTAACTATAAAACCTCCTATATGTGCCAGTGATAAGTGGACTGTTGCATGAAATGAGGCTGTCAAGGAAGAAAAGAAAAAAAACTAAGTAAACAGTTAAAAACAGTTTAACAATATACGTAAGTAGTCTTATAAGAAGGAAATTCACATTAGCTTTAATGTTATTCAATTCGCCCAATATTACGATTATTGTGTCTGGAAGCTGTGTTGCAGTGTACAATGGTGTCTTTTATCAATAATTGAATTGATTTATGAAAATTATTGGTTTCATAATAAAGTAATATTTCTTCATTTGCTTGCTGCTTGTTTACAAATTCTTTGTGCCTTTTATTTTCTCCCCACAATTTACATCTCAAGGTGTTATTCTCCCTTTCCAATTTCTTTAATTTGGGAATTATGTCTTCCTCAATCTGAATTGCAGCGCAGTTATTTTTTTATTTGTAACCTGCACCTGTGACATGATCGAGTGCATTAACATCAGCAGCACTGTTAACGCTTTCTCTGCTAGAACTGCGTCTCCGTTTTCTGCTTTCTGTGTGTAAGCGTATTTTTTTTAATTTGTTGTCTTGGTGTTGCTTATTTCTCTAATTTATAATCTGGATAGTTCGAAAAAATGCTTGGAATATTTCCTGTTTTCAGCAGTTTAATTTTGCAGCCTAGCTTATAGTCGTCCTCAGTAAAATGCAAACTGCACACGACTGTTGAATTAGATTTATCATTTACCACGAAATTAGAGCGCGATATAGCTTTCAGCCATTGTTTACGTAGTTCCTCTTCTACTGGAAATTCATGGAAACTGATCCCTTTTGATTTTCCTTTCTTATACAGAAGGATACGCAACAATGCACCATCTGAAATATAAAGTATTGAGCTCATCATTGCTGCTATGCTGTTTGTCGTAATTATTGCTATTACTGCTGTTATAATGATGATAATGACGATAAAAATAATAAAATAATAATAAAAATTAATATAATACGTAATTCTTACATTTGGAGCATTGCTATGTATGGTTCAGAGACCTGGACTTTGGAAAAACGGAGAGCTTTGAAATATAGTGCTGTCTATTGAAAATTTTTGTAGTATAAAGCTGTCATGGAAAAATCTACCTTCTAAGACAATGAACTGCAACCATTTTTCGGAACAACAGTAAAAGTAATAATAATAATGACATGCTGTGTTCATACTTAAGATTACTTATATTATCTCTTATTTATACGCAGTTTTCTTATTGTCTCTTATTTATGCCCAGTTTTCTTATTGTCACTTATTTTTTGCCCGTTTTCTTGTTCGCTTACTTTATATTGTTAACAGCACTTCATGTAAAATTCACTTTCAGTACTAAGTGAGACCATAAAATTTGTTCAACTGTCACCACACTATGGGTAAAGTCATGGAAAACGTTGTGACCTGCTGTGTATGACTTTCCAGAAAACAAGATTGAAGAAGGGGGAAAACAATAGGTGTAAAAGATTTTATAGACATTTTTTAAAATATGGCTGGCTATCCTGGTGTTGATGAAGAAAACATTGACAATGACGGGGGTTATAAACCGATTATGGAGGAAGGAATATTACAGCATGCAGTGTTACTGAAAATGAAGAATATTCAGATTCAGATGAACAAGCTGCGTTTATGACCTACGCACAAGCAGTAACAAACAGAGAAATTTATGCTTTATTTCGAGAGTCAAGCCGAAACTTTGTCGAATAAACTTCTAATGTTAAAGCGGATGCGAGATCTCGCTGCTCGTAAGCGATACACTAAACTGAGACAGCAGAAGCTCACTGCGTATTTTACTGCCGGATAGATTGTAGCTATATTGTAAACAGTGCAAATACATAGGTAGGCTATTACAGTACATACAGTTCATGTGTTTTTAGGTGAAACTGTGCCGATAGTAATTTCTAAACTCCATTCAACATATTTTGGTGATGTTGTAGATGTTTTCTCGTCTTCCGCCATTTTATAGATAACCCGGATAGCCCTGGTTCCAATTGATCGGGGCAAACAAGATTCTACTGTAGTTATAAGAGTAATTGCTTTATCTTGAAATATATAAAATGAACTGTAAAGAAATCTGCAAATTTATAAAGAGTACATGAAATAAGCAGCAAAAGTAACATACAGTAACTTATAGAAAATTCATATTCATTCACTGCATTCATATATAGTTGAGCTTAGTTATTGTGAGATAAATACATAAATGGAATAACAGCGGAAATGAGTTTCCTATACAACACAGGAAACATTTCCAAACGATGTTATTAGGCGTTCTTTGGAATATTTCCAGTAATAGATATACATTGACGGAATGGGAAAAAGAATAATAACGAAGACTTCCACAGCGAATAACGATGTAAGGTTTGAAAGGAAAAGGAGACTGGGGAAATACGAGAGAAAATATTCAAGTCGTAACCGATCAAGAATAAATTAACCATGTTGTGGATTTATAAAGGAAGGTAATAATGGCCTTTTGTGTGCACAGGATGTTTACTTATTGTTGTCGGATACTTCGGGGATGACCAACATCACAATGACACAAAGGTTCGTGTGAATATCTTTGTGAAAACTTTTTGTTGGAGAGATATTAAAGGAATTTTCCTCTTCGTAGAATCCCAATGATAATTAATTGAATGAAATTGTTCGATGATAGACTTTCTTCTGTTTTGCTTTATTTTAAAGCAAAGAATTAATAATTAATTGATGTAATTGTTGTAAACCAAAGAAGGCAGAAAAAATATATTTTGCCCCCTTCGGTAGCGTGGTGGAAGTGTCTGCCTCACGTTCAAGAGGTCCCTAGTTCGAATCTCGGTCACAGCGAGCTACCTGGATAAGGTTTTTCCGGGCTTTTCCCTTATTCTGAAAGACGAATGTCGGATAACTCTAAGCTCTATGTACCATGGGCTCATTTGAGTGTCATTTCACTCATACCGTTCATCGTCCGATATGACTTAACGTTGGAAGACGTAAAGTACTATATACAAGGGCTGTTTAGTAAAGAATGATGATAATTTTTACGGTAATAATTTTTCGCACTAAAGTTCAATATTATTGTATTCTGTTAGCTCAATGTGGAACAAACATGCCGTATTAGCTTCATTGTTGGTACTCCTGGTTCCCACCTGTAAGAACCAGGCAAGTTCAGACATGTTCAGTATCGCCTACCACTGCAATGGAGATAACATGCAGTTAAAGTTGATATTAGAGGAAAATCCGGAGTTTCTTTCAAACGTAAACGCTGCTGATGAAACTTGGCTACATAATTTTGATCCTCAGAGCAAGAAGCAAAGCTCAGTGTGGAAATCTCAATCACCAACCCCCAGAGAAACAAAAGTGGTTCCTTCTGCTGGGAAAGTTATGGTCATCTCATTGTTATTCATGGAATGGTTTATCATGTTGTACCTGCACACACATCAGTAACTGGACAATATTACAAGGACATCCTGAAAACATTGCAAGTTCATATCCGGCGCAAAATACCACATTTCCGTGAAGCAGGCTGGATGCTGCACCACGATAACGCGCGGCTGCATATTGCCAATGTTGCTGAATATCTTGCAAAATTGACGCGAAGTGCATCCCCCACCCTCCCTATATTTCGTATTTACTCTCATGTGCCTCTTTTCTATTCCCTAACTTGAAGAAACGCCTTCGTGGGAGGCATTATCCATCATCAGAAGCAATGGTGAAGGCTGCGGAGGCGATTTTGAAGGATATCTCAAAAATAGTTTCCAGCATGTCTTTAAAGACTGGCAGAAACGCTGGGACAAGTGCATCGCATTCAGGGGAGACTATTTTGAGAAGGACCATCAAAATTATGAGGATGAGTAAAGGTACGTTGTCAAAAAAAAGGTGATAATTTTTTATTGAACAGCCCTCATATATATATATATATAATATTTTGCCAGTAGACATTCCGATATTCACTAAATGGTTTACGTTGCAGACAGGAGTGCATACTGAGCAGAAAGGTATCCCACAGTTACCGTGTTCACGAACATTATCACGAATTCACTAAAGCTTGAAAGAGTGGTTCATTTGAGTTGAGTGTTCCGGATATTAGGAAAGAGAGGTTAGGAAGATTTCCCGTGAGGAATGAGTTCTTCTAATGTGGACGCAGTCTCAACAGATAGCATAAGATTCATCGTAGTAAAGGAAGGCTTTTGCTACAAAAATACCTGGAGAACTTTTCGCAAAATCATCAGCGGGTGGAAGGATTAAATATGGCTGACTTTGATTCAAGAAGAACTTGGTGCCATCGGAGAATAATGCCATGTTCATGAATTTCCTAGTACCTATGCGTCTTGTTTCTGATCAGGTATGCTTTACTTGCAGTGGTATCTTCCATTTTCCATACTCATAACTGGATCCGCGAAGACACTATTGATGTGTGACAAAACAGACTTAGGAATAGTTCTGCCTAAATATTTAAGGGGAATCATTCATTATGCCCATTTTTATTTCTTCCACACCTGAAGGCAGATACGTATCTGCAGTTTCTCTGAAATGAGTGCATCATTTAATTGATGTGCTTCATCAATGATGGTATACTTCTGGGCGTCATCCTACGAATGTGGTATTTATCCTAAGTTGGGCTAGCTCATGTGACAAATTTCCGCGTAATTGGATTGGTAGAAGAGGATTCATTGCATGGCCAGCTCGATCTCCTGATTTCAATACATTGATTTATTCGTCTGTGGACATTTAAAGTCCCTAGTTTATGCGACTCCTGAAATGGATATTGACACTATTGAGAGAGTGTATTCCACATTAGATTTGGTGAAATGCGAAACATTCGAGGAATTTGTAAGAAAGTACTCTAACACAAGCTTAGAGTATGTCAGAGCTACTTTTTTAACCTTCTATTTTGTATTTTATCTCAGCAATAAATGTTTTTCAGGGCTATTGTTCATATGAACCTCTCTTTGTTTATATATTGCAAGGGCGTACTCGAAATATTTGACTCCAACAAAGACATATCATACAAAGAGAATGCCTGGCTGTTAAATAGATACATCTGAACGTTTGTTGAAGTTAGGTTTTCATAATTCCAGACGGATTAGAGGGACTTTACAGGAAAGACTTTTTGAGGGAGAATAGCAAACTACAAATTCTGTGCTTTTATATTCCACGAATGACTCTATAACCAGGTATGGAATAAATATATATTCTATGTGATAGGAAACAGAGTTGTAACGACTTACCCTATTTGAATCAGTTTTGAAATGCTGCTAAGCCTGTATTATATATCACAGACTGTAGATTTGTGAGTTTATTATTATTATTATTATTATTATTATTATTATTATTATTATTATTATTATTATTATTATTATTATTATTATTATTATTATTATTATTATTATTATTATTATTATTATTATTATTATTATTATTATTATTATTATTATTATTATTATTATTATTATTATTATTATTATTATTATTATTATTATTATTATTATTATTATTATTATTATTATTATTATTATTATTATTATTATTATTATTATTATTATTATTATTATTATTATTATTATTATTATTATTATTATTATTATTATTATTATTATTATTATTATTATTATTATTATTATTATTATTATTATTATTATTATTATTATTATTATTATTATTATTATTATTATTATTATTATTATTATTATTATTATTATTATTATTATTATTATTATTATTATTATTATTATTATTATTATTATTATTATTATTATTATTATTATTATTATTATTATTATTATTATTATTATTATTATTATTATTATTATTATTATTATTATTATTATTATTATTATTATTATTATTATTATTATTATTATTATTATTATTATTATTATTATTATTATTATTATTATTATTATTATTATTATTATTATTATTATTATTATTATTATTATTATTATTATTATTATTATTATTATTATTATTATTATTATTATTATTATTATTATTATTATTATTATTATTATTATTATTATTATTATTATTATTATTAACATAAATGTAAAAGTGAGTGCTCAAGTACCAAACTGTCTGTCATAACATTTCCTAGTGGTTTACGTCAGTTGCTCTGATATGACCAAAAACAACGAGGTTTGTCCCTAAAATGAAAGTTTTTCTTTGTCCCTATTTTACAGTTGGTAAGAGTGGCAGTTCAAGGAATAGTCAAGACCTGGTTTTCAATGGAACAATCGATAAACTGCACTGGGCACTATTTTAACAACATACGAGTACATATCATAGTTAATGTTTTTGTTACATTCCCCGTTTTTATCCAAATTATGTATCATTTAGTGGAATACAATAACATTTATTTTTCTTTAATCTGGAAACATAATTTGTACGAATTGTTTTTTTCCTTTTGGTGTTATTTGTATCTCTTCTCCTTATATTTAACATTTATATCATTTAGTACATTCACTTCAAAAGCTTCACTAAATTAAAAAAAAAAAAACAACTAATGACCTTTCCAAATTTGTGCTAAATCAAGGTATTTTAACACGTGTTTTCATGTCTTCGTATGATATATTTCACCTATTTTTAACCTTTCTACAGTGAAGGTATTAACTTTGAAGAAACCAATATAAGTAATTATTGAGCCTCTATTACCATAATTATTAAAATTAATTAAGTTGTAAACTATGTAGGTGATGGACTGTGAATAACACAAACATATAATATTGGGTATAGTGAGTTAGGAGTTTCAACCGAATAAGTAATATATTTATAACTAGAGAATACCCTGAAAAATTTAATCTGGCTTGAAATGATATTGCAATACCGAAATATTCCTTTATTTTTAATTTTCTCCTTAGTTATTACAATGAATTACATTGTATTATTTATAAATGTTTTATTTTCTTTTTACTGTTTAAGAACGTTTGCTATAAATTCTTAAGAATTTTATTTTCTGAATAAGTTGATATTGGTTTGGATCGCTTTGCCATTTTCCGTACCTGGCCTTTGGAAAGCAGATTGGATCTGAGTTTGCGGAACGCGTCTCAATTAATCAGGAGAATCGATTGGCTGCCGACACCACGGGAATGGAAATGAACAGCAGAAATGGAAACAGTCAAATTTGCAGCTGAGACTGACCCCCCACCTGTTCTGCAGCAATGAAACTAATATTTTTGTCTAGTTAACTGATGACACAGCTTTTTAAAGGTTAAGGATAAGTACAATGTAATGGTCTTCCTGTCTGATTTATCTTTATAGTGTGTTGAGTTAGAAATGGGAAATATTGAAAGTATGAATTCTATGAACCTTATAACAATTTGTTATATTATCTTTAAAGCCTCTATCTGCGTAAGTTGCTATAATGTATCGACCCCACAAATTTCATTTAATTTGAATTTTGAACAGACAATGCACACGAATGTAGCAGGTTTTAAATAAACAATTTAACTGCACGCATTTTAATGTTGCTTGTAAACGTCATTCATCTGTATTTTAAAACGATGCCTTTGAAGTGAACTTATTAAATTATATATAATTTGAATGAAAATACAACACGCGTCAAAAACAATGGCATAATAGTATGTGTTTAACATTATTTCCGGTACAGTTCACTGATTGTTCCATTGGAAATGAGTAGTTTATGCTTTGGCTGTCAATTTTATCACCTGGAAAATACTAGGTACTTTATTATTACTATTTGGTGGTTAAGCTTTTTTTTATATGGGGTAAAGTAGGTATATATTGACAATTCCCAATAACTCAAGGTTTCCGACATTAATGTAAAGTACTAACAACCTTAGTTTGGAATTGATAGTTTCCAGTCAGCCAGTAAGATAGTATTGTTTTGAAACTAACACAACTAGTACGGCTATTCAATAAAGATTGATCACAATTTTTTTTTTACGGTCACAATTTTTTGCACTAAAATTCAATATTATTATATTCTGTTAGCTTAATGTGAAACAAACATGCCGCAGTAGTTTCATTGTTGGTACTCCTGGTTCCCGCCTGTAAGAACCAGGCAAGTTCAGACATGTTCAGTATCGCCTACCGCTGCAATGGAGGTAACATGCAGTTAAAGTTGATGTTAGAGGAAGATCCGGAGTTTATTTCAAACGTAATCACTGCTGATGAAACTTGGTTACATCATTTTGATCCTGAGAGCAAACAACAAAGCTCAGTGTGGAAATCTCCTTCATCGCCAACCCCAAAGGTAAAATTGGTTGCTTCTGCTGGGAAAGTTATGGCCATCTCTTTCTTTGATATTTATGGAATGGTTTATCAGCATGTTGTACCTGCACACACATCAGTAACTGGAAAATAGTACAGGTATGTCCTCAAAACATTGCAAGTTCATATCAGGCGCAAAAGACCACATTTCCAAGAAGCAGGCTGGATGCTGCAACACGATAATGCGCGGCCGCATATTGCCAATGTTGTTGCTGAATATCTTGCGAAAACCAACATGAAGTACATACCTCACCCTCCCTATAGTACGGATTTAGCCCTACGTGACTCTTTTCTATTCCCTAACTTAAAGAAACGCCTTCTTAGGAGGTATTATGCATCTTCAAAAGCAGTGGTGAAGGCTGCGGAGGCGATTTTGAAGGATCTCTCAAAACTTGGTTTCCAGCATGTCTTTGAAGACTGGCAGAAAAGCTGGGAGAGGTGCATCGCATTCAGGAGAGACCATTTTGAGAAGGACCATCAAAATTGTGAGAATGAGCAAATCTACATTGTCCAAAAATAATTGACCATTCCTTATTGAACAGCTCTCGTATAAATCACTTTCTAGGCTAAATATTACATTGACTGTTATTAAAAGTGTTATAAAACAAATAGAAAGTATAATAATTGTATTACTATTAAAACGATTGCAAATAAGTGCTTGTATACTCAGACGATCCCTACAAACAAAGGATTGCGGCAGATAGTTTAGGTTTGAGAGGAATAGTTGGAGGAATTGTAATTTTTAAGGACACTGGGAGGTTATTTTTACCCAGACAAGGCCAATTTTTACCAATATTAAAATTTGAATGTATAGAAAACTGAATATTATCAGAAATTGAAATTCGGTATGATTACTGTATAAGGATGTATGCATTTAACTACTGTAAAATATTTAAATTACGTTCACATAGGTCCATGCAAAAGGGGCATAAATCACACCCTGTGGCCTGAAAAAATATGGCACCCTATATTTTAGGTGCATTACTTGTAGGAATTTAAAGCTACATACACCAAGTTTTATCCTAAATAACCTAAGATACAGTTTTAGAATATCGACTAAATGAAAATCACATATAGTTTATACTATGCACATGAAAAATTAATCATTTTTGAGTAAAAAAAAAAACAAGATAATATTTTCAAGGTCTGAATATTTGTTTTCATCTATTTTATAAATCACATGAATATAAATGTTAGCCAAATGTGTTCAAGGACCACTACAAATTTTGTGTCAATATCGTTAATGCTTTTTGCGAAACATGCACCTAAAGTATGAAAAATCAAGGTTTTGGGAAATCAGGATCAAAGATTAAGCACCATTCTCAGGAAGTGGGCATATCATTATGCCACCATGTTTAAATTGACGAATTGAAGGACTTTAATACCAGCTGACAAACTATGTTATACATAATTTTAAAGCTGAAGAATTATATAATTTTTGAACATTAGAAACAAAAATGGATTTTTGAAACCTATCGACCTCCCAGTGCCCTTAATGAAATGGATAAAATGTAAGGTAGGTAATGGTGTAACCATGACAACCTGACAAGAGAGGAAGTTATTATGTGTCTTAAATATTTTGTTCTTCTGCTTAAGAACGTCGAATCGGAAATACGTACATTTGCGTCTCTCTGAGGTTGTGCAGAATTATTTTTGAGTGTGCATTTAAGATGCACAAACAGCGTGTCTGTAAGAAAGTAATAGTTAATCAATAAACCAGTCATCGTTTGTTAAAGAACAACATTTTTATATTATTTAAATTTGTATCACAATTTGCAAATATTTCAGAAGACTTAAATCTTCATGTTTGAAAAAGAAAAGAATTATTTGTCCATTCTTCAGCAATAGTAATACTAACTTTCTCAGCCCCGTTACATCGACCCTGGGGAAACGAACTCATCGCTCCAGAATTACTGATGCACCCACCCACACCAAGAGTCGCAGGGGAAACTTTTAATATCTTAAAGATCGTCACCAAAGTTGAGAAATTCATCAGAATCCACCACCATTCCCAATAAACCGTTTCAAGGTGATCGCCATAACGTGGGGCTTTTAGAACACCGTCGTCGTCTACAGTTCTCCCAATAAACAGCTTCAGTATAATACCTATCACAGCAGTTACCGAAACGAACATCAGATATGGCAGCATGGGTGACTCATATATAGGTATACTTATTTTGTAGTAAATAGATCCACTACTAGAGCGGATAAACCGCTCAAGCCCCTCTCCCTCTTCAGGCTCCACTTGCGTTCTTGTTGCAGGTGGATAGTGTCTGTAGCCTACTACCCTGGAAAGTTCTATTAACCTTACAAACAAAAGTATACTGTGTATGGGTGATATGAAAACAAATATCTTGCATGAATCCAGAAGTTCAAGCCATGGAAACCCTATCTGATTCCTGTTCTTAGTAATGTACTTCATTTCTGCCGGCATTTCACTGATTAAAACTTATATCACACGTATATCTAATTAATGCATTAATCAGGCTTTTAGGGGCCGAAGTACATGTGTGTGGTGGTAACTGAGGACAGTGTAACGAGCAATATTACGTAAATATTTGCTTCATTTGTGGAGTTATTACTTTGCTCATCAACAGTACTATGTTTTCATATAAGTTTCCCAGGTAGGCGTGACCCGTACAAACTGTAAATGTTTATTTTCCCGCGAGATTGCAGCGAGAGACGCAACGCAGAGAGGGCAGGTCTCGCGATAACGAATGAACCAATTCGAATGTTTTCTACAAGTCCTAACAGAAGGTATTAACATGCGAATACTAAGCGGACAGTCCATACTGAAAAGTGTTATTTACTTCGCGGCGCAGTTACCTCCATGCAAAAAAACACCAGGAAGTAAACGGTTTAATTGGTTTGCGGGAAAACTATTAGACGAAGTGAAAGAAACAACTAACACACTGAAATGATTACACATTATGTAATAATTAAAGAAGTCTGTACTTCTACCACTAACACCCTGTATACCTAACTTCCTATCTGGGGTTACATTTATTTTACGTATTCTATAGCATATACATTATACATAAATGAACAGCGGTAACTTTGTTGGGATGTAAGTTAATTCAATGAAGAGTTTAGTAGATAATACTTACTTGTTGGAGCAGCCCTCGTTAAGGAAGTACAGATCCTTGACGAGCACAGAGAAAAAGGGTATAACGATCCGCTGGCGATCGTCCGTGGCGCCAGTTGATCGCCATACCGCAGCCTTCAGCGTCGACCGGTAGCTGTTGAAATTAGATGCGGGATCCATCTGGTGCTCCAGTATAGAAAACTTGGCCTGTTCTACCTTGTTCCACTGAAACAAAAGTGTACCCGTGACTTAAATACGGAACTGAGAGTAAATAAAAATATAAAATATAATGCACACAATCAATAAGTACAAAAGTTTGTTTCCCAACAGAATTATGAAAACTGCAGTTGGTTTTATAGTTAGGTAATTTTCCATGTTGCTAAAGAGTTAGAAGTTTTTATCATAGGGTCGTGTTTGCAATTGAACGACAAGGTCAATGAAGTTTAGGTTTCAGAAATTAATTTAACTTTGAATATTTACATATTCCTAATACATTAAATACACAGTATGTTATTTTAATTACAATCTGATCTGTATTGGCTGCTTATTAGGTCATAATCTCAACTGCTAATTCTCTGATATCGTATTACTTTAGTTAAGTGCATCAGCGTGTCTGTCCTTCAAGAAACCATCAGAGTTATAATGAAAAACTTCGTATCTATTCAATTTTCTAGGGTGGTGCAATACTGGAGGGTGTGACGTGGTTACTGCGCGAGTTCTTCCCTCAAAAAGCTTCTGAAATGGCCCACATCCCCAGTGATATGACGTGACTGATTTCACTACGGACCAGGTCTCTCAGCTGGAAAAACATCCCCTTTCGATACTGACAACGAACCTGGACTTCACGCTTGGTAAGCAGCTATCTCACCTCTGTTTAAAGGAGACAACCAAAAGACATTCATAACACACTTAATGGAAATTAATTGTTCTTTCACACTGGCCGTGTGTAGGCTAAACTATGGAAACATATTCAGACTGAGTCAGTGCCGTAGCCGGGATATGAACCACGGATCTTCTGGTCTCCGTTCAGTCGCTCTAACCATTGAGCTACTATGGCCAATATGCCGATATGACATTAAATTCTCCAACTGATTCGTATTTTCCCGGCGAACCACTTAGGAGTTCTCACAAACACATGAGACAACTACCTTAATGGTGACTTACTACATGTAAGTACTTTAAGGCCCGGGATTTATAGTTAACCACTATTAGGTCAGTTAATAGAAATTAATTGTTCTTTCACACTGGCCGTGTGCAGTCTAAATTGTGGAAACGTAGAGTCAGACTGAGTCAGTCAGGTAGTTGTCTCATGTGTTTTTGAGAACTCCTAAGTGGTTTACCGGGAAAATACGAGTCAGTTGGAAAATTTAATGTCATATCGGCACGTTGGCTATAGTAGCTCAATGGTAGAGCGGCTGGATGGAAACCAGAAGATCCGTGGTTTAAATCCCGGCTATGACATTGAATTTTTGAGTCTTGACTCTACGTTTCCACAATTTAGCATACACACGGCCAGTGTGAAAGAACAATTAATTTCTATAATGTATTGTTTAGCTTTTGATTTATTGTGCATATATTAATGACTATTTTATTTATTTTCATATATCTGGAAAATATAAGTTTGTTTTGTATAATTTATGAATAAATGTGCAATATATTCTATGGTACTGTTTCCGTCGTGTGACTAAGTTTGATAGATTACCGTTGCCGGTGACCTTGGTTTATGAGTACGTGCGCGACTGCATGGCACTCAACCTCCTCCCCTATGTTTACGAGACGCAGGTAGCGCATAACCCCATCACTACTAACATGTATTGTTTTTATTTTTTTTTCTGAACTACCGGGACCAACTTATTATGGAGGTCTACTTTTTAAATATGTACCGTGGATTTGGTTACCCGTAGTTATTAAATGATATGACAGTTACGCAGTTTTCATATAATACAGAAACCCTTGGAGGTAAGTCGGAGAATATGACAATTTGTAACTCCCAGAACAAGTTAAAAGTTACGTTCTAGAAGAAGAAGTCTTCACAGTGTTGTCAGTTACAAATTATGGCTTCACTGATTTCTAATGTGGTCTCTTTATATTGTCGCGAGCCCGAATCTACGATCGCACGGCTTGTTTACACAATAGGAACTGGTAGGCGGGCAGTGTGAAAACCAAGAGCCGACAGACGAAGACAGCATGCAGATAAAGGTCTGCCGAAACAAACTGAGATAAATGGAAATTTCTAATTACTTATTGACAGACAGAGTTTCAGTGTTTGGAAGGTTCTGGTGATATCTCGATTGACAGAGAAAAGTTGTTTTTCTTTATTGTTCCGGAAATATCTGGAACTTAGGAATGAGGTATTTAAGGAAGTGCCGACTCGCCAAGAGTTAGTTGTAAAACAGTCGCGGGAGAGGTAAGCGGAGAACAGCAGAGAGTTGTGAGTAAACAGTTAACAGCTTTGAACAGATGCTGTGTCACGAGAGCTGATTGTTATTGCCATTGACCTTGGCAGACTGTGGTGTGTATATGTGATGTAATGTTTTTACGTGAGAATTGAATAGTTTATTTCGACGGAAATAAAGAACATTTAGAATTTCGGCAAATTGGACCTTTAATTCTACGAACCCACAAAGTCACAATACACTTACGTAGCACGTCCTGCGAACAAACTTGATTACAATAAAAGTACAAACAAAATAAAGCAGTTCTTCACAGAGATTCCTAGAAAGTTCAAGCTGCAGTTTATTTCTTATTCAAGCACTTTGAGCATATGGTATTTTAATCGACTTCGTTAGTCATTTTCGAGGAAATAAAAAATATCCAGCTTAAGCTGGAACATTGCTTCATAATTTTCGTGTTACAGCTTTAAAGATATACAAATTAAATATCTGCATTGGTATTTATAAAAAAAAAAATTCGGTGGACCTGTGTATGTCTCAAAAACTTATTTTACATTCACATAACTTTTTATACCCATTCTTCACTTAACTATTTTTTTTTTTAAAAATATTATTGTTCTACTGCTTCGCCTTAATTTAGATAAACATTTATAGAAGTAGCTTTAGTATATATGTTATTATAGGTAAAATTGGAGTAATGTGCATCGAAATATTCCCAAATATTTTAAGAGCTGGTTGCTCTCTACTGGCTTTGAAATTCCTCACCTTCATAACTACGAAAAAAAAGCAAAATTGAATAACTTTTCATTTGAAAAATACAAAACAAAAGTTAGGTTCAAAACTCTTAAGCAATAGGATTTAGTTTATCTCTTACGGTTTACCAACTGGATATCATTCGAATGAAGAGAACGTCACATGCTATCCCCAGTGAATTCAATATATGCATTGTATGTTATGAAAATATTTTAAGCATGTGCTATTTTGATGAAAACCATTAGTCATTTCCGAGAATATAAGGTTTAAAACTGTAATGTAAATGATGGTAGACGTTTCTTGAAAACATGAGTGACATTTAATTTTAATTCCAAATTTGGTGCTTAACCGACTTTTCATTTACGATTTATGCTGTTCACAGACACGCATACACATGGGCGTGTTTATAGAAATGGTTTTGTTGCATTCAGGGAGTTTAAAAGCCAATATTTCCGGGGAAAGTTTTGATACCGAAATTTTGCTGGAGTACAAAACTTCGTCACTTTAGTATAAATAGTCAATAGAGAATGTAAAAGTACACTAATGGTGAAGGCAGGGAATTATGTTTACTGAAACAAAGTGAACTATGATGTTCCATGATGTGGATAACTAAGAGATGTGAATGTAGAGAGTCTAAGAGTCTAGTCCAGTGTGTAATAGGTGTAAATATTTTAGGTTTAATCCTTAATGACAAGTTAAATTGGAACAACCACATTGAAAAACTAGAAAGTAAATTAAGCTCAAGACATTTTGTGTTGCGATATTTAGCCAATTTTCCCTCAGTAGATGCTAGTAAGTTAGTATTTTTTTTGCATTGATATAATCACATATTTCTTATGGCATCGAGCTGTGGGGACACACTTCCAAATTAAACTTTAACAGAATTTTTCTCCTACAGAAAAGAGCTATCAGATACCTGACAAAAATAACACGTACGAGTTCATGCAGGCCTTAATTTTTAAAGAAAAGTAAAACATACTGTTCTCTGCATATTTATTCTGCGAACAATACTTTTTGTACATAACAGGAATATAACCTCCACAAATTCCGATGTCCACACATATGAAACAAGGGGAAATAATAACTATATAGTTAAAGGTCACGGGCTAAGACTTTTTGAACATATGACCCAATACTTTGGTCCAAAACTACTTAATAAACTTCCGGAAAGCCTAAAAATACTGTCAGTTGCTAATAAGACTAAGATGACCAAATTCTTGTTAAGCAGAGCCTATTATAGTATAGATAAATATTTTGATGACAACTTCGATGATTTTGAATAATTATGTTTTGTGTGTGTGTGTGTGTGTGTGTGTGTGTGTGTGTGTGTGTGTGTGTGTGTGTGTGTGGTGTGTGGGGTATGTGGGGTGTATGGGGTGTGTGGGTGGTATACGTGGTGTGGTGGGTGGTGTGTGTGTGTGTGAAGATGAATGACAATTTTTTTTGAAGTTTTTAGTAGTTTACTTTTAGGAGAGAGTATGTATTACAAATTTCATGACTTAATTGTGTTCAAACACTGTATTAAGTTGCAATAAATATGAATTGAAGTGAATGAAAGAACGTAGGCAGGACACTGTTCAAGCAGGTATTTATTGTGGATTAGGAGATGAGGCATAGGTTTGCAGAGAGCAGAATCAGCGGAACAGCAGAGAGGTGCAGTAGTCCATAACGGTTAGGTAGTTAGCCCACAAATCAGCGAAATTTATCACTGTTCCCAGAGAGCGATGAAACGGCCTCTGCAGTGCTAGGGAGGTTAGGGAAAGACTTCATAGCGCACACATCCTCACCATCTTCCCGTATCTTGAAGTACCGCAGTGAGAACGAAGAGAACGAAATGAGGTAGGGAAGAAAAAGAAATTCCTAGATTAGAGAAACCACCCTAACCTAGTAAAAAGAGAAACAAGGGAAATAATACCTAGAAGTTGAGTTAGCGAGATGAAATTCGTCAGAGTGCAATGGATTTTTTGGGGTGCAAAAATATAGCTTGGTTTGCTTCCGAAGGGAAATAAAGTCGGTGGTTAATATCCTAGATTTACGGTACGTAAAAGAAGCTTAAGCCTTACAAAGTGCCTCCGTGAATTAAGAACGTTTTCATACCCAATATACGAGGGCTGTTCAATAAAGAATGATCATAATTTTATTACGGTCATAATTGTTCGCACTAAAATTAAAATCTTATTATATTCTGTTAGCTTAATGTGAAACAAAGACGCCATTGTAGTTTTATTGTTGGTACTCCTAGTTCCCGCCTGTGAGAACCAGAAAAGTTCAGACATGTTCAGTATCGCCTACCGCTGTAATGGAGGTAACATGCAGTTAAAGGTGATGTTAGAGGAAGATCCGAAGTTTCTTTCAAACGTAATCACTACTGATGAAACTTGGCTACATAAGTTTAATCCTGAGAGCAAATAGCAAAGCTCACTGTGGAACTCTCCTTCATCACCAACCCCCCCCCCCCCCCAACAACAAAAGTGGTTGCTTCTGCTAGGAAATCTATTGTCATCTCATTCTTTGATATTCATGGAATGCTTTATCGGCATGTTGTACCTGCACACACATCAGTAACTGGACAATATTACAGGGAAGTCCTGAAGACATTGTAAGTTCATATCAGGCGCAAGAGACATTTCCGTGAAGCACGCTGGATGCTGCACCACGATAGTGCGCGGCCGCATATTGCTAATGATGCTGCTGAATATCTTGCAAAAATCAACGCGAAGTGCATCCCTCACCCTCCCTATACTCCGGATTTAGCCCCATTTGAGTGTTTTCTATTCCCTAACTTGAAGAAACGCCTTCGTGGGAGGCATTATCCATCATCAGAAGTAGTGGTGAAGGCTGCGGAGGCGATTTTGAAGGATCTCTCAAAAATGGTTTCCAGCATGTCTTTGAAGACTGGCAGAAACGCTGGGATAAGTGCATCGCATTCAAGGAAAACTATTTTTAGAAGGATAATCAAAATTATGAGGATGAGTAAAGGTACGTTGTCAAAAAAAATGTGATTATTCTTTATTGAACAACCCTCGTAGGATGGAACGCTGACAAACATCAGTTAAAGAGTGTCCATGAAGAAAGAAAATGAAAATAACTAAGTGGTTGGTCGAGGGGGATCGAACCCTTAAATAGTCGAATAGGAGTCTCACAGTTACGGCGTCGCCATCTAGCTTGGTGGAGACAACTAAACAAGAATGGCGTGTCTAATCTACGTGTGTAAACCTCTAAATATGCATAAAACAGAAAGTAATGACGACATTAGTGAAAACTGCAATAGGATGACACAGGTTTTAAGAGAGCCAATGATATTTCGATAGCACAGCGACAGTAGTAATAAATGGCGGGTATATTGCCAGTAATAATGATCGCGTGAGAGCATATGCATAATTACTGCATAGGAATTGTATAGCCGTGTTGGAGGGTTGTGTCATGCCGAGCGTGCAGTTTCTGCAAACGATGAAGAGGATGATGCGAAAAACAATACAGCATATGAAGCTTGCCATAAATGTGGAATATTCCACACAAACAAAAGAAGTGTACTCTGGTATGAACATACGCTGTATATCGATATCCTCTCCCCATTTTCTTTTTGGCCATTTGATATGTGCAGCTGAATAGCGTATCAGCTTTTTACATGGCATAGTTCTTTTCCCTTCCGCTCTCCTTTACTTTGTGTCTGCAGATTCATTTTTGTGAACATAAATTACGCCTTCGTCCCACACTCTCTGCATAACGTTTTCCCTAAAAGCGGACCTACATTAATCTTAAACGTGTTATCAAAATATTTGCTATAGCGGTACGTACCACAGAAATATAATTTACGTCTGCAACGTAAAGGTTTAATATATGGCCTTAGAATGTATTGCACATGCAAATATTACAGAAGTGTTTTTGTTTGAACTTATGAAATTTCCTAATTTCATTTTAAACTATACAAGTGACTTTACCACTATAACTGAACTGCAGTCTATGATGAAAGCGATATCTTTAAAGAAATGAAGAACATGTTTTCGTTGTAAACTGTACGGGATGTCCTCGGATCAATTGCCAGGGGCTCTTGGAATTAAATCTCAATTTGATTCATAGCTGTAGGAACAGGCGCCTGTCGTTGGCACGTTGTGGCTGGAAGGTTGAGTTGCCGCTATTTAAGGATTTCTCTCTGGCACTTGGATAATCGAGTTCTACCCGTTTATGGAATGGAGGCTCTTTCTTAGGACCTCCAGATTAATGACGACAGATACGTCCGGTTTGGTGCCGCTGTGGAATCGTTTGGAACACTATCTTCACATCGATGTCCGGATTTGCTCGCCTTCAGGTCTTACCTTCATCCTCTCCTGTGAAACGGCACTCTCTTCCTCGAGTTGATTAATTAACTGTTAAGGAATATATAGAAGACTAATTGAATGTTAAAGGAATATATACATGTATTGAAACAAATATCTTGTGTGCATTGTCGAGTTTGATCCGGACTCTGAATCGGTAGGATTTTTCTCCCCTAAGAAGGCCGGCCGCAACCATAAATTTTGAGGTTCGCACCCGGTGTTTATTTTCAAACATAGTTTTGACAGGAAGGGGACATCTTAGGTGGTCTAAAGTGAGGTTCTCCATATGCGTTCTACCGACCAACTAATTAAAAATAATGAACTGAAGGGGGAAGCGAAGTGTCATATGACCTATCTGGGAACAAATATATATCTAAAGTTCAGTTGGTGGCTGAGGGCCAAACTAAACCGTCGTGCGATAGCGCGCGGACAGAAATCGCGTTCATTAAAGCAGTTGTTGGCTGAGGGCCGAGCTAAATCGTAGTGCGAAAGCACACAGAAAGAAATCACGTTGATTACGGTTATTTGGCTAATGTTGGCCAAACTGAACGGACGAGTAAACTACAGAGATCGCGTTCAACGAAAGGTAGTTAGTAGCTGGGTGCCAATCCGATGAGTCGTGTTATAGACACGGGAGTACAACCACGCCAGCGCGAAGCCTACCATTCAGAGTTCGTCTAATTAATACGTATTTCGAGAGTATTTGAAATACAACCGATCGTCATAAGAAAATTAACCTGTGTTTCTTTTCAAGTACTGTAATTGATCCACCCAAAACGCCCTGAATCAAGAGATCCTTGCCACAGATCTTATATTCATGAATGTTAGGATAACTCCGAGAGTAGCCGTGGGCATCAATATTTTCAAATTGTCACTGGCGAGGCTGACGACCCAAGCAGTCAAACCCTTGCCACATAATCGAGCTGAATTGAGGGACACACACACACACACACACACACACACACACACACACACACACACACACACACACACACACACACACACACACCTCATGCAACACCTACCAGGGTCATGTAAGCCACAAGAAAGCTAAACGAATCTAAGCGCAATGTTGACACTTGAACTGTCAAGTACGGCATAAAGATCAGGTCTTAAAATATTTTTCATTCGCTTAAAATATATCACTTAACGTGAGAGAGAAGATAAGCCCTTTTAACAAATAGGGTTAGGATTACTACGGAGGGGATTCGGCACAGAAACCTGTGGTTTATTGTACGTCAATTCCAAGTGGAGCATTCCCAGGAGGAAGGATGAGGCAAGAGGAGAGTGAGCGTGGTCGACATAAGGAGTCACGATAATACAAAGGGCAGGGTCCTACTTTTTATCAGTGGGAACTCCCCCGGATAGGCCAGCACATCCGGCATGCCACCCACCGTGGTTCTTCGGAAACGACCCAAAACGTCCTCCCGGAGACCAGAAACCGTTCTACTGGAGGAAGAAGATTTACCAGCAGCATATCATCCTGCCACGCAACGCCGAGACACCCACTGATACTTCTGTCCTGAAAGAAACCACCAGATGAGAGATAATGGAGACGAAATGAAGGGACAGGAATTTCGCCAGCATTCGCCTTAGATATCGCGCTCGGTACATTTAACAATGCTTTATACAATGGTGAGTAGCGTAATCTATTATATTGTTAATTCTAAAAATTGTACATTATATAGTTTTAAAGTTTACTCTGGAGTACCTCAAGGTTCTAATTTAGGTCCATATTCATTTCCCGTAGGGGAGGCATCCGTCCCCTTCAGCTGCCATGGTGCAGATGCTGCGGACCTCTAGCACTCGTGGTACCTCTGACGTTACTAGAGGAACCTCGGGTCGAGCATTCAAGCCCCTCCCTGATTGGGTGTTGTTCGGACTCAACTGGGTTGGACTCAAGGGGGCAGTGGTTCGCGATACCCATGGGAGATCGGGTACGTCTCCGGACGGGGTTGAGGAAAGCCATTAATATTCCCGCGTACTAGCCAGTATAGCTAGTAGAAGGTGTGTTAGATCACCAGGCGGCCCCACCGAGGTCATATCGGTAGCCTTCCCATTTTGGTGTTGGCGTGCGTAAGTGGCGTATCCACTTCCATTCTGTCTTGAGTCCACCGGACCAGATGGGGGGGGGGGGGCTTGTTAGTCTCTAGGTCTTGCCCTATGGAAAGAGCCACGGAGGCGCCGGTCGCCCGTTTGGGACAGCTCGGTTACTCCCTGGTCGAAGGAGTCCCGGGTCCTTGGTCCTACGGGTCCAGGACTAATGGGAGTAGATCCTCTGGCATTAGCGTCCATTGTTATTTATTTTATTTATTTATGATATTTCAAATACTCCAATATTTTGTTATTTGCAAATGATTTACAAATCTATAACTCTGTAAAATCTGTCTCTGGTTGTATTTAGCTACAAAATGACCTGAAAGCCTTCTGTAAACCTTCATTTTCCCTTTAATTCATCTAAACGGCAGATTACTTTTTTATCTAGAAGTAAAAGTTTAAACTAAAATGTAGACGAAATTCTACTGCAAGAAGTTGAAACTAAGAAAGATTTTGGAATTATTTTTAATAAAGAGTTATTATTTGTTAAACATATTAATACTATTGTTAGTCAAGCATATAGAAATCTGGAATTCACTATTCCTAATAGTCCTTATAGTTTAAATATATAGGGTGACTTTGTGGGTTCGCAGGATTAAAAGTCCAAGTTACAGAAATTCAAAATGTTATTTATTTTCGTAGAAATACACTTTGTCTAACAACAGAATTACGTAATGCACAAATACAATCTTCCGAGGTCATTGACCACAACAGAGTTCACTTCCAAAATGCCAGTTTCAATTACAACTCTCGTCACGACTGTTTACGACTACTCTTGGCGAGTCGCAGTTTCCTTATATATACCACGACTCATATTACTAGACATTTATCGATGATGATGATGTTTAAGGGACTCGACAGCGCGGTCATCAGCGCCCGTTAAAATCCAAGTCAAGCTAAAAAGGGATAAAATAACCAAGAAAACAGCCCTTCTAAATAAAATCACAGTTAAAATGACAAAACACAAGGGTAGTCAAGGTTTAAAAGAAGCTAAAACCATAAAAGGGTTAAAAAGCATGAATTCTAAATCTAAAACTAGCTTTTAAAAAAAGCTTAAAAACTGACCACTGCTTGCTCCTCGTCCGCCAGTACGTCTGCCAAGCTGGCAGGCAAGCGGAGAGAACGGCGGAGATCCGCTAAGTTAACGCAGGTTAAAAGTACATGACGGACCGAAAGAGCTCCACCGCAGAGTGGGCAAACAGGAGCAGGGTTCCCTGTGAATTTAAAACTGTGTGTACAAAAGCAGTGGCCAATTCTCAACCGAGCCAGACTAACTTCCTCCCAACGAGAGGAACGGCAGGAGGTCACCCAGGGAATCGGAAGGCCCTTCACAGATCTCAGTTTGTTGCTGCGCACATGGATCCATTCTGCTATCCAGGAGGAGTATGCAGCTCTCGGCAACTGAAGGCTAAAATCTTCCGCGAGGACTTGCGATATAAAAATCTGGGGCTATGTAGTTGCCGTCTTGGCTGCCGAATCCCTTATTTCATTCCCCTGCAAGCCCACATGTCCAGGGACCACGCTAACGCCTGAGGCGTGTAAGGTGTGGATGGCGTCCTGGATACGCTGTACAACAGGATGGTCGTTGTACAGAGCACGTAGGCTCTGGAGTACGTTCAGGGAATCGCTGAGGATAAGGCAATTAACCAACCTCCTGCGGCGAACATGTAAAATGGCTCGGTAAATGGCATAGAGCTCTGCATTGTATATGGAAGTGCTGTCATGGAGACCGAATGTAAAGGGTTCAGCTCCATGGACATATGCACATCCAACTCCGGCAGAGCTCTTGAAACCGTCGGTAAAAGTTAAGTTAAAATCCTTATAGCCCGATAAAAATTCAAAAAAGAAACTGTGGAAGCTACTGATGGATATCGTTACATTGCTGTGCTGCGTCATACCAAAATCTACGTCAGGAGTAGCACGCAACCAAGGGGGATACAAACTTTCGCCCTTAGGGAACATCCTAGGCGTGTCTCCTAAGGAGTTCCCTGAAGCGAAAACCTGGCGGCTTGGGACTAAGACGTTCCGGTAACGCACGTTGAATGAGGTGTCTAGAAAAGGGTGCATGCGTTGGATGCGAAGGCATACTATATAACCCACAGACTAGACTACCTCTACTTCAGCACTACTAGTTATTCTAGGAATCTGGCCTGTAGATCTGCTGATTAAACTCCGAGGAGCGAGATTTTGGCTAAGAAGAGGCAATCTACAAGCGATTAAAGAAATAGTTGGGACAGAATGTAAGACTAAAGATGAGATAAAACAGCAGCTGATTTAACAATGGCAAAAAGAATGGGATGCGGAGAAAACAGGAAGGAGAGTTTATGAAATTTTCCCGAACATTCGAGAACGACTCAAGCTAAGAAGCATACAACCACGTAGATTTGGTGTTCAATACATATCCGGTCATGGCCCTTTTAAAACGTACTTCAAAAGAATAAAAAGGGAAGAAAGCGACTTATGTGAGCAATGTCATGTAATAGATACGCCAGAACATGTTACATTTGAATGTAAATCACATGAAGATTTGGTAGGAGAACAGCGTAGAAGTCTAGGAGGGAAATACATATGGGATATAGTAAGACAGGAAGACAACTTTAATATCTTAGAAGAAATGGTAGCCTTAATATCGACTAGAGTGATGGAACAAAGAGAGACAGGAGAAGGCAGAAGAAGGATTGCCGGCGTAGAGAGAATTAGGCGTTCAGAAAGGTTGAGAAATAGAAGTATTTGAATGAGGATATAAACTAAGATTTATAATTAGGATTGTATCTGCAAAAATATCAAAGGAAGAACAAATATGATAATAAAATATCAATTAGAATTATAGAGAAATAGTCCAGGTTTTGACTCTAGATGCCTGGATAAAAGTTAGGCAGAATTTATTATTATTATTATTATTATTATTATTATTATTATTATTATTATTATTATTATTATTATTATTATTATTATTATTATTATTATTATTATTATTATTATTACTATTATTATTATTATTATTATTATTACTATTATTATTATTATTATTATTATTATTATTATTACTATTATTATTATTATTATTACTATTATTATTATTATTATTACTATTATTATTATTATTATTACTATTATTATTACTATTATTATTACTATTATTATTACTATTATTATTACTATTATTATTACTATTATTATTACTATTATTATTACTATTATTATTACTATTATTATTACTATTATTATTATTATTATTACTATTATTATTATTATTATTATTATTACTATTATTATTATTATTATTATTATTATTATTATTACTATTATTATTATTATTATTATTATTACTATTATTATTACTATTATTATTATTATTATTACTATTATTATTATTATTACTATTATTATTACTATTATTATTACTATTATTATTACTATTATTATTACTATTATTATTATTATTACTATTATTATTACTATTATTATTACTATTATTATTACTATTATTATTACTATTATTATTACTATTATTATTACTATTATTATTACTATTATTATTACTATTATTATTACTATTATTATTACTATTATTATTACTATTATTATTACTATTACTATTATTATTATTATTATTACTATTATTATTACTATTATTATTATTATTATTACTATTATTATTATTATTATTACTATTATTATTATTATTATTACTATTATTATTATTATTATTACTATTATTATTATTATTATTACTATTATTATTATTATTATTACTATTATTATTATTATTATTATTACTATTATTATTATTATTATTACTATTATTATTATTATTATTACTATTATTATTATTATTACTATTATTATTATTACTATTATTATTATTATTACTATTATTATTACTATTATTATTATTATTACTATTATTATTATTACTATTATTATTATTACTATTATTATTATTACTATTATTATTATTACTATTATTATTATTATTATTATTATTATTATTATTATTATTATTATTATTATTATTATTATTATTATTATTATTATTATTATTATAACCCACAGCCCTAATTGCCTAACAGAACTTCCCGGCGACATTTCAGAGGAGGCTCAGCCGCTTCAGCGTAGAGGCTTACATCTGGGCTAGTTGGAAAGGCCCTAATTACTAGACGAAGGCCAGAGTTATGTACCGTGTAGACATTTCTCAAATATTCTGTAACAAACAAGAAATCGAATGTTCTGTAAGACAATCAAGATGTCACTAGAATTTTCCCTTTTTATCTCACTTTATCTGTTTTGGAATATCTTTTATCTCCGTGCTATGTTTATCTGCTTGGGCAAGCTGTTTATCTCCTTCCGGCACTATCTGCCTCTTATCTCTCTGCGACAAACATTTTGTGTGCGTCACAGCCGCGACAGTGTTAAACTTAATGAGAATGTTCAACGCAAGTTTTTTAAGTATGTTAACTTCAAAAATTTCATCATTTTCCTAATTTGATTTCTTACTCTATACTTCATATTTTTTAATTAAAAAGTATATCGCACAGGAGAAATTACCATTCATTACTATTTCTGTATAAATTATTACAAGAAATGGTGGATGACTGTAACCTCAAGACAGTCAATAAATATTAGAAACCAGTGAAAGACAAACTGGACTTCCAAGTTCCGGGAGTGTACCGCATTCCCTGTGAATGTGGGATACCATATATAGGACAAACCGGAAGGACCATCGCTACTAGAATAATCGAACATGAACGGAACACTCGTTTAATGCAACTTGAGAAGTCTGGGCTGGCAGAGCATTGTTTTGATAACGACCATAGAGTCAATTTTCGGGAGACGGCCATCTTGGCAAAATGCAACAGCTATTGGGAGCGGAGAATTAAGGAGGCCTTGGCGATTTCCTCTGAAAGGAGCACGCTTAATCGTTATGCTCGATTTCAATTCAGCTCCTCTTGGAAACCAGTCTTAAAAATGGAAATCCTTAGAATTAAGAAGCAAAGATCAATACAGTTTGATAATTAGGTTAAGTAGTTACGTTTCTTTGACACAATTTTCTATACTCACGCCATCTCCTGACCTGGCATTTAATTTACTGAAAACAGTCTTTTGTTCAGTAATGCGAATTTTGATAGTGTTTTGTCTTAGTTTATAGTTGTGTTATATCCAGCATTTCACTTGTGTTTATAACATTTTATAAATATCCTGATGATGGGAGAGATGTACACTCCCGAAACGTTGGTATCTAATCATCTTTCCACCTGGCTGACTGCCCGAGAAGAAAGTGAGCGTATTCGTCGCCAAAAAAGCTTCTGGTCTTATTTTAATAAATATTATGTTCCAATATCGCACTAAATGCCCTGCGCCGTGGCGTAGCGGTCCCTGGTACCACGGAAAGCGGCCCGGGTTCGATCCGACCCATGGGGTACGGATTTTAGGTCCCGGGTATAGGACCGGTGCCCACTCAGCATCGTGAGGAAAGTGAGGAGCTTACGATAGAAAAGCGGCCCTGGTCACGAAAACCAACATTCCGGCTGGGAGATGCCGAGGTGCTGACCACATCTCATCGTATCGGTTGGATGATCCTCCACCTCTCCCGTGCGTAAGTGGGCTTGAGGCCGGCAGTAGGGTTGGTAGGCCTTGGCCCTCTAATGGCTGTCGTGCCATGGGTTATTATTGTTATTATTATTATTGTTATTATTATTGTTATTGTTGTTGTTGTTATCATCATTGTTATTATTATTGTCATCATTATTATTATTATCATTATTATTATTGTCATCATTATTATTGTCATTATTATTGTTGTCATTATTATTGTCATTATTATTGTTGTCATTATTATTGTTGTCATCATTATTATTATCATCATTATCATCATCATCATCATCATTATTATTATTATTATTATTATTATTATTATTATTATTATTATTATTATTATTATTATTATTATTATTATTATTATTATTATTATTATTATTATTATTATTATTATTATTATTATTATTATTATTATTATTATTATTATTATTATTATTATTATTATTATTATTATTATTATTATTATTATTATTATTATTATTTCACCAAATATATTTCGTAATATCTTCTGCATTCCAAGGGTTAATGCAGACTTAAACAAGTATTCACCATTACTGATAAGAGTCCCTGTATAATAAAATACATTTAAATATTTATATATTTAGTATGAAATTAAGAATGTTTGTATTATCCTGTAATGTTTTATTAACAAATGTGGGTTGAAGAACTTGTATATATTTACCAAATTTAACAACTATTTACTTTTCTTTGATTATTTTTTGTAATAAATAAAATATTTTATTTTGTCAAGTAAACATTGTAATTGGGGTTAACCTGTTTGTCCAAAATTGTGTATAAATAAATAGATAAGTAGATAAATAGATAAATAAAAGGCTATAAGAGTGCTTAAAACGATTTTGTAAAATTATATTTTGTATTGTAAAGTAAGCCTACACAGAAGAAAGCTCTTTTTGTTACTAATTTAATTTAACCTCAATCAAAATGCATTTGCCACCAGCTTTTAAATTTCAGCTACTACTTCGCAACTAAAGTCAGGATGACAGTGTAAGTTCTTACCATACCAGTGATTGTGCCTTAGAGGAACAGGACTGTTATAATGCAAACGTTCTACTGAGAACATTGAGAACTTCATAGGCGCCAAAGGATTTTATAAAACGGAAGGTATACTCTGAGACCATACAGGAATTTCACACATCAGAAAAGGAGGTTAATGTGTTTTCCCTCACTCTCGAAATGAAGCACAGCATTAGGGTCGATTGTTTTGAAATTTTTCCTATATGCCAGCGTAGTGTGCTTTGACAGTTAAGCGCTTTTCCAATGATGTTCTAAAGCCTTTATCCCGTCAAGGAAGTCAGATTCTTCCAAGCGTGCAAAATACTCCTTATCCGATGCCTTTTAAGCCCTTCATCGGATGAAAATCTCTTTCCAGCAAGGCATTTTCTCTGCTCTTGGAAAAGATGGAAGTCCGATGGAGCCAAATCTGGGGAGTAAGAAGGATGTGGCAGTAAATCATTGACCAGTTCATCGGCTTTTAACGTCCAAACCTTTCTTGTACCAGGAAAAGCATCACTGTCATGCATTATTTCTCCGGATATCTTTTGTAGTTAATTGAACCAAAAAATTCAGCATAGAATGTTACTAGTAACAAATATTTCACACAGAGATAATGAAACATCTGAGGTATACAGTGGATGCTCTGATCTTACTGACTTCACACACTTTCTTTCTCCTCACCTTTACTATCTTTCATTTGTTACTCCTTACTACTTACCTTCAGTAAGTTAAGGTACTGTATTCCATCTAAAAAAAATAACGAGATTTTTAGCTTAAATACTACTTTTGAGGCTCAATAAAGAAAGAACAGGTGTCATTTTACAAAAAAAAAAAAAAAAACACTTATGCCTTTGAAAATAATTATTCTAAGATACAATGCTCATAATTAGGAAACTGTGTACTTAATTTCATAAGTCTCCAAAGATGCAAAATGAATATTTTCAAGGAAAAGCCAGCCCTCATCTTCATGGCCTGAATTATACTCTCACCGTTACGTCATAGAATGTGATAAAATATTTGATCACATGATATGTCACATTTAAAAAAGTTCAGTGTATTAGACAATGTCAAATATTTTGTTATCTTAAACACATTTTAAAAACGAAGACGTAATAAAGAGACATAATAAGGAATACAACTACCTATTGGTACCGTGATTTTTAATGTGAAGTATATAATGAAATGTTATTCATTGTTAATAAATATGTAAATCACATTTATTTGCAGTTCTTACGGCATTTTATTCAGATTTGTACTGTGTTATTATATTAAATATACCTTTAACCTTTTATTGCATTCATATCACAACTTCGTTGTAATCTAACCAAAAACAACCTCAAAATGATACTTTCCCAAATAATATTAACACTACAATATAAGTATTAACATTAAAGACGGCTGTAGGAATGGTTATAATTTTTAATGGTTATGATAACTTAGTTTTATTTTGAACTAAATGTTAACTTTTTAATCAATTTAACGTCTTTTTGATACATCTTGCCTCTCCTGCACTATTTTTTCTGCTATTTTTTTATTTATTTCCAGTCCTTTATTTCTGTTTTTGTTTTGCAATGTGAAGTATATCTTTTGACTAGTAATAAGAAATGAAATGTTTGGAGTTAGTGACTATACTCCTGCTGTCCTAAGGAGCACAGTTTCCTGTAATTCCGCGAAAAAACCTACAAAACAAAACTTACTGTTAAGCTACTCTTGTGCATACAACTTGTTTGAATGTAATATGACGTAACGCGTGGGCGAGTGTCACTGTCTTCTGTCACGCTTGTGCACGTGGGCGCGGAGTAATACAAAAAGTGTGTTTCTTAAGACGGATGCTGTATAGTATAGTTTTCCAGTTTCCTTTTTATAGTCAGTCACAGATGTCAAAGGCGTATTAAATGCTATCACCTGTCAAGCTGGTAATCAAATATGCTACTCGTATTACTCTGTAAAAAGCTTTATCATATTGTGACTTTGTGGGTTCGCAGAATTAAAAGTCCAATTTGCCAAAATACTAAATGTTCTTTATTTCCGTAGAAATACTGTTCACTTCTCACTTAACAACATTACATCACACATACAACACAATATTCCAAGGTCGATGACAATAACAAACAACTCTCGTGACAACAAGAACACTCTCAGCTGTTTACTGTTTGCCTCACTGTTTTACAACTAACTCATTAATAGCCATGGCTTCTTTTTATATAGCCATTCATGAATTCCAGACTGTTATCGAATTTTCTCTAACATGTCACCGGATGAAACACGAATGTTCTAGAATGTAACTATATCGGTGCCGGCTAGTCTTTCACTTCTGTGATACTCTATCCGTCTCTTGTTTATCGACGCTATCGTTATTTGCCGGCTCTTTGTGAACGCTAGCCGCCTATCAGTTCCTTTGTGTAAATAAGCTGCGCGATCGTAGATAACGGCTCGCGACAATATGTAGGTACATGATCACATTTCTGTGACACAGAAATGTAATAGGATAATATAAGCTTAACCAATGTCTATGTGAAAATATTTTCAATAATTTTTATTTAATTAAAATGTTTCCAAAGATCTTGATTAAATACAATTTTAAGATAGTATGACGCAGCGAATATGACGAAAGTTATTAATAAGTCAATTTTGGACAGTACAAACCGTAAGCAAGATAAGCCTCACGTTGGCACAGAGTAAAATCGATAAGCGTCATCGCCAAACATCTGAAATCTTCTGGATGTTTCAACATGGAAATGTTCTGGAAATTTTCTGCATTGATGTAACGAGTAATCCTGCGAGTGAAAAGACTAACGAAGAGGTGAACCCGGCGAAGGGAGACTCCTTGAGAGTGTGAGGAGTTCAGGAATTAATTTCTGGTGGGATAAGGAGCGATGTTCTCCGAACCACTTTTTGAGGACTGTGGTGACGAGCAGCGAGTGCTGTTACTGCACGGAATTGAAGTTGTTTGTTCCGTCCCCTTCAGCTGCCGAGGTGTGGGCGCTGCGGACACTTAGCACTCGTGGTACCTCTGACGTTACCAGAGGAACCTCGGGCCGAACTGCCGAACCTCTCCCTTCGGGGAGTTGTTCAGATTGGGTTGGACTCGAGCGGGTAGTGTGTTCCCGACACCCACGCGGAATTAGGTACCTTCGGCCAGGCTAAGGCCACCCGGATAGGGTAAAGAGTTGCCTAAAAAGTCCCGGGTACTAGACTGTAGAGCTAGTAGAAGGTGTGCTAGATCACCAGGCGGCCCCACCGAGGTTTTCGGTAGTCTTACCTGCGGGATTGACGCGCTTAAGAGGCGTATCCACTTCCATCCCGTCTTGACGTTGTGTTCAGCGGGGGTGCTTTTTACGAAATCAGGTATTGCTCTATGGAAAGAGCCCCGGAGTATCCATCGCTCCCAGGTAGAAGGAGGCCCGTGTCCTTGGTCCTACGGATCCTGGACTAATGGGAGTAGTTCCTCTACACATAACTAACTCCCCAATGACTGATTCATTCAGAAACAGGCTATGTAGGGCGTATTTCATAATGCCGCTACCTAGCGAAACAAAGTGAAGTCAGTGAACTTTGGAATTACTACACATTGAGGTATAACTTACATAATCCATTATGTGAGAGTAGAAACTTTTGAAGTAAGTCTGGGTGAAAAATCTTTAAAAAAGTCAAATCTACATCTCATATTTTCTGAGAATAGCACGTGAAGCCTTCTTCATTCATAAGAAATGTTAAATTACTGATAAATTGTAGGAGATAGACAAAGTCACTTTAACGAAAGAGTTAAACTTGAAAGAAGCATTTCTGTAAAATAATTTTTACTGTGGTATCAGTTATCAGTCTGGAATTATTCAATATATTTTTGTGTTTTCCAATGTGCTGTATTTGTTCAGCTATTTTTCGTGAAGCCATTGAAAGAGGTTTTCGCTACTGCATTTGTTACTATTCCAAGGCTAAAGTTTGCTTTAATGGTAATTTATTTATTTGAACAATTACAATTCTTTTTATCATATGTATTCAATGTAAATAAAAAATTATGTATGTTGCAAACTAACAACGCAACATACATGCGAGTAAGTCCCTAACATTTCTGATAAGTTTGCGTGTTCATCACGAACTGAATACAATAACAATTTGTAGACCTATTTAATATGCATCTAATGCCGAACTGGTGATACATAGAGGCAGTCATAAGGTTTTAATTTGTACAGATGTCTTTAAAATGACTTGAATAAATCTGTAATGGAAAATCCATTTATCTGTTTTTAACTTCAGTGTTGTTTTATCTATGAAATGCACTTACACTGATATTCGTTAGTTATCTCTATACCCGGCTTTTACCTGTTGCATCTGTTTTCTCTTTATGGGCATTTATCTACGTGCCATAAATTATAGGAGCATTTTTGCTCTTGTGGCCTTTGATATATGCATTTACATTTGCTAAACCATAACCGGATAAAATAGGGCTTTGAAATACGATGGTTAAATGTCACTAAATTGTCCTTTTTAGACATACGTACTTTATGGCATGATTACACAAAGCAATAAAGTATTGTTATAACGTAGTGGTGTTGTGCTTGTAAAATATTTAGTAGATTTTCGACGGATAGTGGCGATATTTGGAGATTTTTGTATACTTTGAGACAAAGTAACATATAACAATAAATAAGAGGAGAAACAGAGCTAAAATAAACGAAAGCTGTCAAGTTTTACTTTATCACAGACTTAGCAATGTAATAAGTTACATGTAATGATGTTACAGTAGTGTAAATATTTCAACAGTGAACAGCTTTAAGCCTAAATCATGTTCTGGAAGTTTAAATGGACTGTGATGATCTTTTTGTCAGGGAAAAATTTAAAATGACAATTTCGGTAAAAACTTAAAGGCTTCATTTAATTAAACATCCAGTCTCTGCTAATATTGTTAATTTAAATTTTAATCACATCCATGCACATGTTAAAATTAGTGTATTGACTGTCGACGGTATTGAGTAAAAAGAAAGCATTTCACCAGGGTTGATGGTTTAAATTTATATGATGTACGAAGTGAAATCGGTCGGTAAATATTTGAATAATGTTTCAAATGCTTGATAGCTATATTATCTCCACAGAGTAAAATTATTTTTATCTTTCAGAAGGTTGCAGAGTGTAGCAAAGAATTTGTCTTTTGGCTTAAAAAAACGCACACACAGAGTTAAAGGACAAATTGACTTTACAGAAGTATTGCATCCAAAACGTATCTGCTCATATTTGGCTAATTATAAATTATTCTTAGTTACCTTAGTACTATGTTCTAATAGGAATACTGAAGAGGCAACCTAATGATGAAATTCTAAAATCCGCGTATGTTAGGGCAAGGCTACAGTGAAAATTCCAACTTCTATAATAATAAACCTAACATTATGAAAATTTAGCCACATAATTATAGTATCATTTTAAACTTGCATACAAATTTTCATGTTTCTACACCAAATGGTTAATTAATTATTAATTATCCTCTGTGAAAATATTGTAAAACTTACTCGCTATATAAAAAGTTCTACGCGTCAACAAATTTGAGCATTTAAGTTGAATTTTTGTTTTGGGATAGTACAGAGAAATTTTAGAGGAACCACAATCTTATTTTTTGAATATTCTTGTAGCATTTGTTCTAAAATATTTTCCATGTTAGCTCTCAAAGTTTCGGAAATACTAACTTTTTCATTCCTTAACAGCATATCATTTTCAAAACATGAACATTAACTAAAAGGCGGGACGTGAAGTTTCTTATTTAAATATTATGGACATATCCTCTAAGTTTCATAAAGTTAAATAGAAAACTTTGACGCGTGAGGCATTTTGTATACTGAAAAGTGTTAGAAAAAATGCTCTCAGAAAATTAAATTTAAAGTAATGGTTGTTATTTTTAACGATTGTTAAAGGTCTCTTTAAATTGTTACGTGATGACCTAAAATGGTGCAGATGATAAAAATAGCATGCCATATATTACTACACACCCTAAGCTACCAAAAATGCCAAAAAAGAAAATTCCATGCTTTACAACACTTTCGGTTGATTTTCAGTGTAGCCTTGCCTTAAGCAATAATCATGAAAATTTTACAGTATTATAAGGTCCACCTGTACATCTAAATTAAGATTTAATGAATGTAACTTTAACCATTATTAAGAAATTAATTATTTATTTAATAAAATTAACATTAATGTTCCAACGCGATGAAATGTTGTAATCTTTTGCTAATATTTTTATTTTAAGTGTAAAATATATTAGTATTAACCTCTGTGAAAGTTTTCAAATAATTTGAGGATTTTATGTGATAAAAGTTTGGTATATGCATAATTTTTCAGCATTCGTTAGGACATGGCACATGAGAATGTATCGAAAAGCCTAATTATCCTATACAAATCAAATAACCCGCGTAGTCCTTCTTGTATACAGTATCTTTATAACTGAACAAAATTTAATTCAGATTTGATGAGAATTGCATCGCGTGGAGTATTTTTAGTGGAGTAAAACCACGAAAAAATTTACTTGAGAAAACTACTTTGAAAGATTTTAGTATTTTGTAGAGTATGTTATCACTAAATATAGTGGATGAAATGTTTGGCCCTCTGCTTTCTTTTTTGGTTTCTTGGAAGATCTGGACATTTGAAGCTGGCGTCTTGCACTTTTGAAATGTCCCTTAGTGTCCTTGGAATTTATGCCACACCCTGTATCTTTGAAAATGTTCTTCCATATGCTGTTATGAACTATCATATATGGTTTGCTTTCAGTAAAATCATCTCTGCACATATTATGGTTTTCTACTATGTCATTAAACAATGCTAGCTTTTTGTGTGTGGATGATTCATCAGTTTGTTTCTCTTAAAATGAAGATGATGAGTCCCGCATGACAACACAACTGTTACCTTTATATGGCTTAGTTCTTTGTTGATTGGCTCTTATCGTTTTATTTACAGCTTTACTAGGTATTTTCTTCTTGCACCTACCACCATTTATTCGATTTCTATTTACAGTAAATGGAATCAGTAATATATACAACAGCTGAGTCCAGCAGCTGCCAGGCAACTTGAAAATAAATTACTGCTCACTAAACTCACGCAATCTTACTGCACTGCTGTATACATACATATAAACTCGAGTAAATTAACTAATTAAAGGGTAAATCTTGTATTTCTTAAAATAAAATTTACTATGAAAACATACGACCACGTGATCATATCTGCTTTTGTGTAAAAGTTATAAAACATTTCTCCTTTCATCTGTTTTACAGAAGGACCAACACAAGTGCCAGCATTAAATAAGTGTTCTGCAGAATAGCCAACATAACCCTCTGCAGTATCTAAATAAGAAAGTTCGCTAAATTTGAATGCACTAAAGAGTAATTTGAAAATTCTCAGGCAAAGTGATACTTTAAAGGGACACGCCCAACAACGCCTGGCCCTTTAAAATATGACGCCATGGTCAAATTATGCCCGGATCATAAGAAATAAAGTTCTGATATGAAATAATAAGGTATAAAGAAAATAAATCCAAAAATATAAAACATTGATTTTTGGGTCAAATTTCACCATTTGGTTGTCCAGATAAAGGTGGACACATTTTACAAAACGTAGTCAATATTCTCGCCCACGTACGTGCGAAATATTTCATAATTTTCTATACCTGTTGATAAAACTACAGCATGTATAGACATATCTTATTTTCCAAGAATTTATGAATACTTTTATAATTTGATTAATTTAATAACGGTACATAATATATTGAGTCCTGCGCCGTGGCGTAGTGGGATAGAACATATGCTTTGGTTTCCTGTGTCCGGATTGCTACCGGAATCGATCCCACCCCGGGATATAGGACTGGTGCCCACTCAGCAACGTAAGGAAATTTAGAAGCTACGGTAGGCAGCTAACCCTGGTCAAGAAAGCCAACTTTCCGACTGACGGTGTCGTGATGCTGACCACATCTCCTCCTCGGTTGGACAACAGCCCACCTCTGCCTTGACGTCACGCCGATACTTGCGTTGGCACGCTCAGGCCCACTTTGGGCTATTTAGTCATGGATTACGTTGCATAACATTTTGATGTAAGGACAATTTTTTTTAAACGAAGTTGGTTACTTTTATTTCTTCGGGTTTAAATACATTGCCACAAGTATGTAATTAGAAATGTGCACGTTTTTGTCTAAAAAATTATATTTTTTGCTTTCAAGAAAAACATCTTTACGGAATAAAAGCACTGGGTATAGCACACATTGCCAAGAAGGTTTATTAACTCAAGGAAACGGTGTGTGGTGTATTAGTTCATATGCTAAAATGCCAAAATGTTTACATACAGTTCGTTTAAAAATGGTTTTTGTAGGAAATACAGGCACGAAAAATACTTTTTACTGTTACAACCACGAGCACCTAATAGATGTAGACAAACATTTTACCTGAAACTTGGTATCGAGATATGCCAAAAATTAACTTTTGAACCACTGAATCCCAAAAAGGCATTGTTAGAAGAAATAATAAAAAATGAGTTGTAGCAAAAATGCCAAACTTGGCATTAAAATTCAATATCTTTCAAGGATAAAGAATATCTCTTCATTCTAAACTAACCATTAAGTTGATCAGTTTTTATTTTCTGAAGAGATAAATGCAACGATTTTGTTTAAAATACCAGATGTTTAAGATGTTTACATCACAACTGCTTATTTACATTAACAGAAATAGCGTGTCAAGTCCACTTCCTTAAGGAGGAATTTTGTGTGACTTTGTATAACTTGCAACCGTTAAAAATGGAAAGACTACTTCACAAAACTCATGGAACTCTTTAAACTATAGTTTGTTATTGGATATTTATATTTGATAATGTTATGATTTTCTAAGGTTTGCATCTTCTTTTCCCACCCTAGCTACAATCGCCAATCTCGATGATTAATTTCTCAATTCTGGTTTTGGATCGTGAAATACTTCCTTTATTTGTGAAAGATTACTATTTATTCTAAAACACAATAGGGTGAAGTTACAATTATATACATCGTTCATTGGTGACCAAATGCTTCTAGCGTCTGCGGAAGTTTTTCTTCGTGTCTATAGTTATCATGCTTTTCACAATCACTTTTCCAAATAGTTATATAATCTATTTCACGTCTTTGACTGCATGTCTCTTCTGTTTTTATCAATAACAACTCCAAAATTTCCCAAATTTTGGTTAAAATTTTAAATTTAACAAATAATTCTTGCTTAAGGTTATCTTTAAAAGGATTTCACATTAACAAATAGAGTCACGACAGTGCAGAGGCCAGAGTCCCTACACTGTACCAGTTGGAAGTTCCCCGGCAGGCCAGCACAACCGGAATCCTACCCTAATGTGGTCCGGAAACGTTACTATCAGACCGGTTCGGAGACCGTCTTAACGGAGAAGGAAATTTTTAACAAGAATATATCATCCTGCCATGCAACGCCGAGACACCCACCGACCTTCTACCCTTAAGAAACAGGAAATTCGGGGTGTAATTATCCTACCCATCATTCGGCTAGTGACTCGGGAAAACCCCCCAAAAACCCATGGATCGGGTAGTTCGACCACGGGAATCGATCCCACACCTCCCGAATGCGTACCATCCATCCGCCTGCCATTCCGCGCGGTCACTGACACCATGTGCTGCGTGATCACTCTTCTATTTTTTTTCTTGAGCTCTTTAAGGAGACGTTGAAACGCGCATTTCCGGCGAGTTTTCGATGTCGATCTTTGAATGGATGCAGTCAAACTCCACCCAAGAATCCTTGCTTTACAAGATGAACTAAAGATTGCAAGAATTTCTTTTTTGCTAAGCAACGCGAAGCTGATGAACATGGCGTGAGTTTCATAACTTCGAAAAGGCACAACCTTGACATTTTTAAATCATTGAACGACTACATTTAATTCTAAAATATATTGATATTAAAATTATATTCTATTTGTCGTGGTCCATAAAAGTGTAACATTTCTTAGTTTTGGCCGGATTGGTACTTTTGAGGAAAGGAAAGGGAGATTTAAGGAGATGAGTGTGTAGATTGATTTAGATATCTCGCGTTATGTTGAACAAATACGTCTATTTTGTCTAATAACTTTATTCACATGCACATTCATGCCTCCGCTTGTTTCTCATCATCAGTAGATATTTATCTGACCACACAGAAACATTGGCACCTCACGTCGTCGGCCTAACTCGCGAGATTTTCGGGTATACTTCCAAAGTACACATGTCACATGACATAATTCTTGAATAATAATCGTTAAAAATTTTTGAATAATAGATAAGTACAGAAATATGAATAATATGAGGATATTAAAGGAACTGCTCACTTAATTCCTGTATGTGATTCTGAAGCACACACGTTCTCACGTAAACTGGTACGATAACAATAATTTAAGATAAGTTCTTCTAGAACTAAGCGTAGCATTTATCATTAAAATACGGGACGTTTTGAGAGGTTAGATTTACTGATCAATACTTTCTGAATATGGTATTAAAATAAGATTATAACGAAGGAAACATGATACTGAGTAAATTCACTTTGAATCGGAACAATGTTTATCAATACCCTAAGTAAGTACACTTACAAATGACTCATATTGCCAGAATTTTGTTTGAATTTTACATGCATATTTAATGGAAACAGAATGTCATACGATGTGTGAAAGAAACAACCATGTTTTGGTAAAGAAGCATAAGTTGTTGCAACAGCAGAAGAGGAAGCCAGCTTATGCTTGTTTGATTTCTGGCATTGAACAATATCCAGCTTCCCATCCATGTGCAATCGAAAATGCTGAATTTTAAGTTGCAATGAAATGAAATTTCCACTGTAAATTTGACAGTAAACTTCCTAATTAAGCTTTGTTCCTTTGAGGAAAGGATACTTTCCCTTTAAATTGAAAGGGGAGGTGCATTTCCCTTGAGACATAATAGATTAAGTTAAAGCAAATAACAGGGCAATCAACTGTCAACACTAATTACACTGGAGAAACTTTGTCTGTCCTCACTGTTCACAGAACGCGATTTCTCGAAACAAGAAATATCAACAATATATAGTTAAATTTTTAATTTAAGAAGACAGTAAGGAAAATACGAGACTTACTTGCATTCTGACAAGACAAGTAAAAAAGGAACTATCCTGTTTTTACTGGACAGGCTTAACCACTTCAACCATCAGTTTAGTTACACATTTGTGTCTCAAGAAAATTTTTACCAGTCTTTCTATTATCCTACTAACAGTTTTTTTTCACATTGAGCTTACGAGAGTCGGCTGATAAGTCCCAGGCCTCACAATAAAAAAAATCCTATTTTCAACCTAATATCTAAAATGGCTAATATATTTGTCTACTTTAATTAAATCATCTCTGTAGTTCCTCAAAATAGCTGTATACCACATTATTGGCCTCCTCGTTGCTATGAAACTCTCGTCCTCCAAGAAACATTTTGAGGTTCCGGAACAGGTGGTAGTCACTGGGTGCTAGATCTGACGATTTGGGGGATGTTCAAGCAATTCGAACTTTAATTCGTACATTTTCCACTGCAATGACTGAACGATGGACCTGGGCATTGTCGTGAAGATACAAGATATTTTTCTTTGCCAAATAAGGTACTTTTCTTTTCAGTAAGCTTGCATAGTAGTCATCAATAAAACGAATTCCTTGTACATCCCACAAAACACTCGCCATAAACTTGTTAGCTGACAAAATTGACTTTGCCTTCTTTTGGAGTTGGTTTACCCGGCTCAAGCCACTGTTTTGACTGTGATTTACTTTCTGCAGTGTAGTGATGCATCCAAGTTTCATCTATGGTAATAAGCCGCCTCAAAAATTACTGGGATGTTTACGGTAGAGCTCCAAATTCTTAACAGAAACAGTTTTTCTTTGCAACTTCAGATCTGGTTTCAACAAACGCGGCACCCATCTTGCACAGACTTTGTGAAAGCCCAAAACATTATAAGAGAGCGTAGGCTTTCACGGCTGGAGTCAATATAACTAATAGTTATTTCCGGGCTGTTATGCCGTGGTCTGCTGGAGTTGGAATTTTTCAGACGTTTCGTCCACAACTATGGTGGACATCTTCAGTGGCGTGGGCGTGGTCGTAGTCTCAGACACGTCTGACGCTACTCGAACTTCTCCGAGGAGACTACGACCACGCCCACGCCACTGAAGATGTCCACCATAGTTGTGGACGAAACGTCTGAAAAATTCCAACTCCAGCAGACACGTCTGACGCTACTCGAACTTCTCCTCGGAGACTACGACCACGCCCACGCCACTGAAGATGTCCACCATAGTTGTGAACGAAACGTCTGGAAAATCCCACTCCAGCAGACCAGGACATAACAACCCGGAAATAACTTAGTTATATTACCCAAAACATTACTTAAAGTGTTATCTGCACATTCTTTTGATAGGTTTACTGCTTCTGCTATCTCAAATAACTTTAATCTCTGTTCTTCCTGTAATAAACAATGAATTTTTTCAACGACCTCTGAAGTTATGATTTACAAAAGTAGTCCAGAGTGAAGCTCATCACTAATGTTCGTATGCCCCATTTTAAGCTCTGCATCCCACCTTCTAATCATTGTATATGAAAGTGTTTCAATGTAATGTCCATTTCCTCCTTGATTTATCTGGACATTAAGCCCTTCAAATGTAAGTATTTAATCACTGTTCGTTTTTCCAAACCTTCAATTTTCGTGAAGCCTCTACACTTGTTTAAAATGCTGTCATTCGAAACCTAAAGGTGTGTGTATGGGTTCCTGGTCACGTGGGGTTGCGGGGAAATGAACTCGCGCTTTCGGCAGCTAAGGAGGCAAAGATAAAACCCCAGTTGTACCAACCCGTACGTTACAGCGGAAGACTTTGGGCTTGTTGTCCGTAGGGCGGCGCTCTCGTGCTGGCGCGATGAGTGGTCCGCTCTGCGTGGCTCTCGTACGTGAAGGAGCTTCCGCTCAACTGGGTGACCTTCTGTCGCCTTTCGCGATGAGAGTAAATTACTTTGACTCGGTTGCGCATTGGACACTGTTATTTTAGCCATTTTTTTTATCAAATAGGTCCCCGGTTCCCGTTTGCCCGCTGTGCGGTGCTGACCTGATGGTCCGTCACTTGGTTTTAGATTGTTTTAGCTTGACACGTCTCCGCAGGTCTCTCCAGACGCCGGCCAGCTTGGGGAAGATCCTAGCGGATGACGAGACGGCGGTGGCCAAAGCTTTAGCGTTTGTTTTAGCTGTTGGTTTTAGATTTAGGCCCAAGCACTTTGGACATTTTAGCTATTTTAACTTTTTATATTTTTAAGTTTTATTTTAGTCTTTGCCTCACCGTTATACCGATGTTTTTTTTTCTTGATTATATTTGGTTGTCATGTATTGTTCTAGTGTTTTAACTTTTATTTAGTTCTTTTAACCCACTTGTTTTTTTTTTTAAGGGCGCTGACGACCCAGAAGTTGAGTGCCCTTAAACATAATCATCGTCATCATCGGCATCATCATCCAGAAACTAAACAAGCTATTCAGGTTAACTATGAATACAAGCTAATCTAGAGTTAAGCTATATAATGCTATCCGTCAAAATGGACGGTGGCACCATCTCTATGTGGGGGCTGCAACTTTTCAGCCGACCCCAGTATATTTATTTCGGCAGGCACACACTGGATTCTGCAATACATAACCTTACTTTACTAATTTTCTTTTTCGTTGTGGATGTAATACACGACTCCATATTACTTTCAAAATAAAACACTTGTATTTCAGCCTGTGCCTTCCAATGACGTCTTGAAATTTGCGCGCCTAAACATATTTTCTTCTTGGTCTGCTTTATCTTTTGCAATCAGAGAAACACAAGTGACTGTACATCAGTAACAAATCGACTGGTTTGGGGACAGTAGCGATGTCAATAGAGCTTATGTACATATGTGCACTGCTGAACACACTATACATACAGTGAGATTTGTATACAATTGGCCTTCAGTATGCATGTAGTGCGGAAAACGTGCAAAATGGTCGACCGGATTTGTATGTATCTTCCTACGCAAGAAGCATAGTTTAATACATTGTGGAAAACATGGCTTTTAAGCAAAGCACCATATAGCAACATTGTTTAATCTTCCGGAAACATACATAGTACAAAGCTGTTAAAGGTGAAGAGCTATTTAAAGTGGTACATGCATTGTAGGACTACCACAGATTACACCTAGGGTGCAGAATGGAAAGTATGTCCCAATGAAATATTTCTTTCGTGTATCTTCTATAATGTTTATATAACATATGGCTAAAGTAAATAATTACCTACAAGTTATGTCGCTAGAATTGTATCTCGCTCAAGGTCAATTAATGTACGTACTTTTTAGTCCAAAATTTAATATTCCATTATAAATGAGGCAGGAAAGATACTTTTTATCCAGAAATAGTTACTAATGACATTCGAGTATTTAGAAAGCGTAAACAGCAAGCAGAGTGAATGGGAATTTAATCGTTTCTTCACACCAGCCGTGTATAGGCTAAGATTTTGATAGATATAGGCAGACTGAAAAATTCAATGCCATGGCTGGAATATGAATCACGGATCTCCCGGTCTCTGTCTGGTCGCTCTTAACCATTGAGCTACCATAGCCAACATGCCGTCATGACATTAATTTCTACAACTGACTCGTATGTTTTCTGGAGGGATTCTCATACACAGTGAGATACGCATCTTTTGAGGTCACTTACTAAGCTGCAAGTACCTAAGTTCCAGGCTTTATAATTATCACTATTAGGTTAATTGATGAAAATTTAATCGTTTTTCCACATTAGCTATGTTAGGCTAACATTTGGATAGATATAGGCAGACTGAAAAATTCAATGCAATGGCCGGGATATGAACCATGGATCTCCCGGTCTCTGTCCAGTCACTCTTAATCATTGAGCTACCATAGCCAACGTGCCGTCATGACATTAAATTCTCCATCTGACTCATATTTCCCGGTAAACCACCAAGGGCTCCCATATGCAATGAGATACGCGCCTTTTTCGGCCTGACTCTTAAATTTCCATCAATTACCCTAATACTGGTTTAACTATAAATCCTCAGACTTAAGTACTTACAGCATAGTAAGTCGCCACAAAAGGTGCATATCTCATTGTGTATGAGAAACCCTAATGGTTTACTGGGAAACATACGAGTCAGTTGGAGAATTTAATGTCATGCCATGTTGACCATGGCAGCTAGATGGTTAAGAGCGACCGCAAGGTGATCGGGAGATCCATAGTTAAAATCGCGACCATGGCAGCTGACGCCGTCTGCGCAGCTGTTTTATAAAGGTCTCTACTAACACCATCTAGCGTGAATACCCTGCACTACGTCTACGAGTGACAGCGCCCTCGGAGTCCGATTTCTTCTGGGTCCGCCTCGTAACATAATACTGAATGATTTCGTAAAATATTACAAAAATATGTTTAAAAAGTTAATATATAACCAGCAGTATATGTGTACCTCTTTTAACGAGCTCATAATATCAGCTTTCTGGGACGTCAGCTTCTCACCTCACAGAGAAACTTTCCACCTCCTCCACGTCTTGTCTGCCAGCAGCGTCAACCATACCCTTATCTCTCTATGCCTCCGCAGAATGATGATGATGATGATGATGATGATGGTGACAGTAGTATAGGTACTACAGGCCATGTAGGCCCTTGGCCTCCCTAACCACCCTCTTCCATTCCCCTCGGTCCTCTGCATTTCTTCTCCAGCCTTTAACCCCCAACTATCTCAAGACATCTTCTACATCATCTACCCATCTTTTCCTGGCCTTCCTCTTCTCCTTCTGCCATCCAGCGTTCCTATGTATATCTTCTTAACTACACTGGTTACGGCATTCTCTGCACATCGCCAATCCACCTTATTCTTCCTTGTTTAATTTTCACTACTATACTTGGTTGTCCAAATAGGCACTGTAACTCCAAGTTAGTCTGCATTCTCCATCCGTCCAAGTCCCTTATCACCACAATATATATTTCTGAAAATCTCATTTTCCTACCGTAATAACCACTGTTATTCTCTTATTGTCAACACCCAACTTTCTGAACCATACATTAGTAATGGTCTCAGTACTGTTGTATATGTTTTACTTTTAGTATTCCTACTGACGTTCCTTGATTTAAACATATTCTGCACGGCATAGAAACATATGTTACCACTTGCTATTCTTTCTTGAACTTCCACTGATATTTTATTATCTACTGTTACTATAGATCCTACGCATTTAAGTGTTTCCATTCTTTGATATTATTTCTCATGTAATTTAACTGCAGGTTATCTTCTTGCATCCCCATCACCTCCCATCTTCATATATTTGGTTTTACTAACGTTCCTAGATCCTGTGCTTTCTCTTCCAACACTACATAACCTTCCTCAAGAGCTGTTATATTCCTTGCGAGAATTGCCACATCGTCAACATATGCCACCATTTGTACTGATCTGGAAAGTATGGTTCCTCCGGGATTTATGGGTAATGGTCGGATAACTTTTTCCAGTGCTAAATTAAAAGCTGTGTGGATAGCATATCTCCTTGTCTCAACCCCCTCTCCACGGTAAACATGCCTGATAAATCTTGTTCCATTCTAATCCTGCATCTTGTCAATTCCATTAAATACAAATTCCAACTATGAATAACAGGGTCCCAAAAATGCCCCCAGAAATGGAGTAAAGTCATGTACCACTTCAATCATTATCATATACCATGAATCAAAACTAAGCCAAGCGAGTTCCTTCTAATGAATTAAGCTGCTATTTTGATGTATTGCATATTATTCCATTTATATTTTAGCTGCAGCTTTATCTCTGCGTTGTTGCGATTAATTCTTAATATTTCAGCACAATTTACGTTTATTTTCCTGAACCACCACCCAAATGTACCTCATTCGTATATTTCATTTCAATATAGGTATATTCCACTTCAGCAAATCTGAGAGTAGAGAAATAAATTTACACGAGTTCCTGATTGGAATAAATAGTTGAAAGCAACAATTTATGGCATAATAATGGCATTCTGTATAACATAGGCGAGGGTAATGGGTTTCAATAAAATACTTCATACCATGGCATGTATTTATTTCATTCGGTTATGAACATTATTTTCTGTCATTTCTACTAATGCTATCTACTCTTAGTATACATTTTACACAAGTTTGAACGTTGTCTGGGACACTATTTCATGAAAAAATTAGAAAAAAAATCGATGTGGTACATTCATGTTAAAGTCTGTCTAGTCAACCACTGTGCAGTTCGAAGTCAAAGGAACCTGACCCTGCTGCCCACTAACGACCATCATAAATCTATCTCCACACTTCAGAAATGGAACATTGTCGTTGAGGACCAATAGAAACCCTGATTTTCTTGAAATGACAGTCGCATGTTTACTCCACGTGGAATCTCAGTTGCCAAAGTTCCAACTTCCAGTTGATCTGTTTCATTACGTGTAGAAATTCGTTGTGTGTCACGATGTGGAGACTGGGGGAGAGAAATGCAGCGGTAAATGCAAATGAAGTAGAAGATAAATTTCAAAGTGAAGACAATAGTGTGAATAAATTGGAAAGTGTTGCTGGGCCGGGTTAAGTTACTGGAAAAGCCTCAAAAAACAAAATTATAACGGAAACTCTTTCTAAGCAAATGCAAGCGCTTGATTTGAACACATATAAATATGTGCTGAAAAATAATCTTAGTAGGGGGTCATGCAATGAACCAGATAAATTCTGGGTATTCACAGAAATACAGTAACAGATATTGTGACGAAAGGAATACCAAAGACGCTGATCATGTGTGAAAACAAAAGGAAACGTTTCTCTAACGTAGATAATTTCAAATACTATTTAATTCGCCGAGAAATTATAGATTCTATGCAAAAGGCAGAGCGCCCACCTTAGACGAATTGGTTGCACATTTGCAAGATATTTGTGATTTTCCTTATGGGCACCGCACTTTGGGCGGCCTTCTAAAGGAGCTGGGTCTCAAATCCGCACTTTGAATAAGATAAGGGTTATTATGGAATGCAGTAGAGTTGTAGCTTGGCGATATTTGTCAAAACTAAGGAAGTTTAGCAGTAATGGACATAAGATAATTTATTTAGAAGAAACCTCGTACGATACCCATGACGTATTGAGAGAGGTGGCAACCTTGCAGAACAGTCTGGGAGAAGGAGGGCCGGGGTTGTAAAACGATTATAAGGGTTCGTCAAAGGAGTCGGCCGACGTGCACACGAGTTAATTAAACAGACTTTACTTTCTCTAGTCGCCTTTATTTGCGTACTGTACCTATTGCGTACAATAAGAATAGGAGAATGATGTAAGCTTAGACGATAGTCGAGTCTTATTAAGAGCTCGTCGTTATGCAATGGATTTGAAATTTTATTACTTTTGCATGAAAAAAATACGTCCCTTTTGAGAAAATTTGTAAAATTAAGACCAATAATAATAATGTTTTTTGAAATTATTAATTTTATAAGAAGGGCTTTTGGCATTAATTGTGCGCCTAAGAGTTCTATATTTTGTGTGTGGTAAGAAAGTTTCTATCTATTACGAGTTTAAAATTGTCATTAGAAGCTATTCCCAGAAAGTTCAGGAACTATTTTTTATTTTTAATGAAAATAAGTACATTTAGTCAAACTGTTAGGGCGAATTTTGAGATTATAAAACAGGGAAGTTTTATTTTCTATAGAGTATTCTGGAGTGTGAGATTATTTTTAATTTATTCGTTTTGCATCCTGAAAGATATTTTACCGAAAAACAAGCATTTTCGAAAAATTTGGGCCCAAATAAACACAAAACAACTGTAAATATGACATTCTGATAGAAAAAATATTCGGCAAAAGACAGTGTGTTCAAAGCTTCAAATTATTGCAATTAATTATTTATACCATGTTATTAGCAAGTGGCAACAACGCGAGGGTGTCCGCCTCGGTAGCGTAGATGGTAGCGAGTCTGCCTCACGTTCAAGAGGTCCTGAGTTTGAATCTCGGTCAGGGCGAGTTACCTGGATAAGGTTTTTTCCGGGGTTTCCCTCATCCTGAAAGGCGAATGTCGGGTAGCTCTAAGCTCCATGGACCCCAGACTCATTTGAGCATCTGTCATCCATTTCATTCATCGTCCGATACGACAACGTTGGAGGATGTATATTACAAAAAAAAAAAAAAAAAAAAAAAAAAAAAAAAAAAGACGTAGCTAATGAGAGTTACCGTGTGTTAGAGATATATCCAATTTACTTCCATACTGACTTTTAAAGTTGAGATATGCTATAGAAAAAACTCCATTGTCAGCATTACTAAAAAACAATACCAATACATGGAAATTTAAACAACCCTTTACATAGAAGTTTTTTAAAAAATGTTCATATTTTCAAAATATGTTCTAATGATTTTTATTAAAATATTGTATATAGGACGAACTAAAAGAAGCCTATCCAAACATTTTAGAAACATCAAACTGAAACAGAAAGACGAATCAGCAGTAGCATTTCACTTTTGTAACTAAAACCATGACATTGACGCATTCCAAAATTATTAAAAGGTGTGATAAGCCATAACAACTGACAACGTAAAAGAATATATCAATATTAAAAAATAAGGATCGATTAATAAACTTTGAAGTGCCACCATTCAAACATTTGATAAAAAAGGATGCTGAATTTAGCGTTCAGTTTGGTTTTAAACTTACTTTTCGCTTCTGAGTTCGCACAAGACCTATTTCTAAAAATGCTTATCATTTGGATTCAAGGACCTCAAAAATGTATTTCCAATGTCGTCTGAGCATTGAGGTTTAGTGCGGAATGCAATATATATCTTCTCTCTTGTAGCAGTTATTTAAGATATTTAATGTTCTGTTGAGAATAGTCAAAGAGATTAGTATTTGTAATAAAATAAAGAGGTAATGTTTAGTCGGTAATGGTGTAACCATGACAACATATTAATTAGTCATTAAATGTTTGAAAAGATTTTGTTCTTCTGCTTATGAAAGTCTTAGGGGTAAAACGTGTATTTATCTATCCGAGTGAGTGCAGAAACAATTGTGTGTACATCAAATATGCATAAGTAGTGTATGCACAATAAATAAAATAATTAACCGTGGAATCTACCGCTGGTTGTAAAAAGACTACATTAATAATATTTGTGTATAAGCTAGAAATGACAACCAAGTGCTTAGAAAGAATGTACGAAGCACTAGTTGAATCCAAAATGTAGTATGCAGTGGAGATATGGAGGACACAGAGGTAAACAAAACGGTGGACCAAAACTACAGAGGGTTTTGTAAAGAGCTACTAGACTTACCAAGGTCAGCACACAGGGAAGTAGCTTTAGTAGAATTAGGAAAGACAAGAAGAAATGGAATAATAATGGAAAGAATAATACAAATTTGGTACAGGTGTTTGGCCAAAGAAGGGGAAATTATGAAATTATGCACGAGACAGCAAAAAAGACTAGAGAACTCAATTAGTTGATGGGCAGAGTTAGGAGCAATTATGGAAAAAATAGGAATGGAGATGTCTGGAGATTAGAGGAGCAGGATACATGCGATGTGGGTAAATTAGTAAAATGCAGAACAGAGGATATAGAAAGACAGGAAATATGGGGAAGTCTAGAAAATATGAAATCATTCCAATTTTACAAGCAAATAAAAAGAAATTTGTGACGAGAAGCATATGTAGGTTACTGTAATAGGCAAGAGAGAGAATGGTTACCATGGATGAGAACAGGAATAATATTTCTAAGAGGGATAAGAGGTAGGGAAAAGGGATTTGTGAATTGTGTGGGGGAAAAGAAAGCATAGAACACTATGTAACACAATGCAAGGAGGTTGCAATATGGAGAAAAAAGGTTTGGGAGGAAAAATGAGAGAGAGTAGAGAAGAGGATAGTAGTTATAAAAATGTTAATGGACAGGGAGTAAAAGAAGGTAAGAAGTATTGGTGAGTTCTTGCAGAAAGTAAAAGAAACATGGGCCAGAAATGTAAAGAATATAAGAAAGGAAGATGAGGGGGAAGAAAGGGACCTTTTTCTAATTTACGTCCTCCAACGTTAAGTCATATCGGACGATAAATGGAATGGATGAAATGGTTCTCAAATGAGTCCAGGATCCATGAAGCTTAGAGTTACCCGACATTCGTCTTATAGGATAAGGGAAAACCCCCTAGAAAAAACTTATCCAGGTAACACACCCTGACCGAGATTCGAACTCGGGACCTCTTGAACGTGAGGCAGACATGCTACCACCGCGCTACCAAGGCGGGCAAGAAAGGGATTAATTAAGTAACAAGGAGGCCTGAAGGTTAAGGGCTACGTGGCAGAGCAGAAGACCAGGGTGTCATGTAAGCCAAGGTAGCAACAAGGTAAAGACAAATAAATGTAGGCTAAAGTTGTAAATTGTAAAATTTTGGAATATGTATATTAAAATACGAGGCATGTTTTTTAAGTCAGTACCGTTTTGCGATTCCGCCGCCGCAGCGCTACGGTCGGCGTTCCGCGCATGCGCGCTGGTTACCTACATCTCTTGTCTACGCACTGACGCCATCACAGTCTGATTCTTCATTGTATACGTTGGTTACTGAGTGTTTAAAATCCCTGTGACAGTCGTGAGTCCCGCCGATTGTGAAGTACGGGCTGTTATACGACTTCTTAGTGCTAAAGGCGTAAAACCGATCGATATTCATCGTGAGATCTGTGAAGTTTACGGACAAAACATTACGAGTGATGGAATGGTAAGGAAATGGGTGAGAGATTTTAAAGATGGTTGCACAAATGTGCATGATGAAGAACGGAGTAGACGTCATTCGGTCGTTACTGAAGATTTGGTGTAGAAAGTGGACGCCCAGCGACTACCATTTGTTCTTACACTTGAAGAAACATCTGGGCGGTCAGCGTCTTCAAGACGATAACGAAGTCAAAACAGTTGTGATACAGTGGTTAACACGTCAGGCGGCAGAATTTTATGAGGAGGGTATTCAAAAACTGGTGCCACGTTATGACAAGTGCCTCAATATTCACGGAAATTATGTAGAAAAGTAGATTAAGGTACAGGCTTTCATGTAAAAATAAAATTATTGCGATATCTATGCACGTCTTTTTTTAATTCCAAAACGGTACTGACTTAAAAAACATGCCTCGTATTTGTAATTGGTTCAAAGAATTTAAAATTGTTTATGGGGAATTAAATTTACATCTTTGAACATGAAAAGGATTATTCGTTCTTTCAAGGTAGTATACTATCTTTATCAGCCCGGTTACCGCGATCCTGGGAAAGAAAAAGATCCCATCGCTCAACAACTACAGATGCGCCTAATTATCCAGAGTTGCAGGAGAAACTTCTAGATTTCTTCAAGATCGTCACCAAAGATGAGAAATTAATCTGTATCGACCTTCATCCCAAATAATCCTACTTCAAAATGGTGCCACAACGTGGTGCATCATCATAGCATCTTCAAACATCGCATCATCTCAACAAAATTTCGCTTCACTCTTTACTGTGTACTTTAATGTGGAAATTGAAATGAAAAAAGATGTGAAATATAGATAATGCCATTTGGAGGTGAAATTTCGGGCACTTTAACCAAACAAGTAGATTATGCTTTGAAGTTGGAGGAAATAAGCAGCCTAATAGAGCAGCTAATACAAGTTATACAGAATATTTCTGTTTTAAAATTAATTTTAATGTGTTGTGATTTTTAAATGGGACTAAGGTATTATAACTAAAATACGAAATATGTGGCTAAATGTATCAGAAAGTGTAAATAACGCAAAGAAAGCAGAATAAAAAAGACAAAATGCAGCAAGTGCATATCTACCAATGTTCAAATGAACTTTTTTGCTCATTTTCCGACAGTGAGGAAGGTGTGACCTTTCTCAGCACAGTTTTTATTTCATTTTTCTTTCCTTTCTGGTTGGTAAAACAGGCAGAGAAGGGATTCCTGGCTGAAGAGGATTCGTAGCTGGATTGATACAAAATCCTAATCCCGGCTTATGCAACAACACAAGCAAAGGACATACAGAAAGTGAAGATGTGGGACATCTCATTACCATATGTACTCTGAATGGGATGGAGAAGAAGAAAATGAGATTAGGTTGGTTGGAAACTGCAAGCTCCGGGCGGGCTGTATATTATCGCTTTATATCTCGACCTCACCGGTTCCATTCAGCGCTGTTGTGGCTTAACATTACCAAGTTCAAACAATCCCGTTACAGCTTGCTTATACGTACAAAATGGGCATTATTCGGTTCTTGGCCTTTCAGTAAACATGAGGTTGAGCATGTGTAACAATATAATTACTGACTTTAGAATATGCATATATTATAAACCGGATAATTAGTTGTGTAAGTGGATAATTAGATCCCCAATTTCGGGAAATTCTGTGCAAGGAAAAAGGAATATTTACTGCTCTGAAACCTATACTGAATTTTCATCTTACAGTGTATGACGACGTCATTCTTGTGAGTCAAATAGTCTGAAGTTGGTGTTCTAAGCGTAAGGACATAGCGTAGCATTCCTGCGGGAGAAGTTGCCTAGCAGGCACGGCTTTCATTTCCAAGAATACTAATATGGTAATTACCATCATTGTGGCTGGAAAATAAATTGCTTAAAAGCAATAAAACAAGTGTTATATTTACTACCGAGGTAATGGACAGAGCGGAGATCATAATTGCTTACATCTCTTTTACACATCAATACCCGGCATATGTTTTACTGTGGAATATTACGTCAAAGATGGGATTGTAGAGAAAGAAATAGGAAAGTGCAAAACTAATTCCAGTAAGTTCTTAACGAACGCTATGCTTTTAGACAACCTTTACCGGATAGGGACCATACACCTTTAAATTCTACACCCAATAATTAGACATACAGCTGTTGTGGTATAATTTGAAGAAACAAACTGTACTTTCCAACCAGCAGAATGATTTTTTTGATAATGCACAAAATAGCGTTGCTGGATGATCAATAATAATCTGCTATTAAATTTACTCTCTTCAAAATAGGATGGCGAATATTCCTAAATTATTCAGATTCATTCCTTATTTTATTGTAAATTATCAACTAGTAAAAATGAGAACTGCTATAGAAAATTCACCGATAGTAAATTGCATAATTTAAATATATTTGTTCATAACGTTGGTTATTAAATATAATGGAATTTCTTTATCATTTAGACTGCAATTAAATAACTGAAATATAAATATAATAAACCTAAGAATTTGTCCAATTAAAAGTTCAGAAGCTTTATGTTGAGACTTTGCTCGGTTCGTAAAATTAAGTCTTGTTTGCAGAAATTTAAAATTCTCTTTATTATTATTATTATTATTATTATTATTATTATTATTATTATTATTATTATTA